>CM025927.1:12851951-12886891 GCA_000753965.2 Amaranthus hypochondriacus
TTTTTAGTTGGCTTGTTTGACCAACTGAAAATGTTGGCTGTTTTTGTTGGCTTTTAAGCTAGCTTAAAAAGCTAGCTGTTTGTGGAGATGTTTGGTAAATTTAAATATTGGTTGTTGGCCGTTTATTAGAGAAAAAGTAGACCAACAAGCCCAAAAGCTAACCCAAAATACTAGATGGAACAGCTTTTTTATTTTGGTTTAAAAGCCCGTTTTTCAAATGTTTTAAAAAGCCATATACAAACACTTTTTTTTTGCCTGTTTGACCAGCCAACAAGCCCAAAAGCCAAAAGCTAAAAGCGAACCAAAAAGCTAAGCGAAAAGCCAATTGCCAAACACCTCATTAAATTCAATACTTCAATACCTTTTCAACTTGTCTATACATTTTTGCACTTGGTAATACTACCTCCAATGCTTATAATTGTTCTATTTAGGTTTTGACACTATTTATTAATCACTCTTTTAGAGGGTGTTTGGTATGAGAAGATTAAAATATAATGGGAAGAGAAATGATAAAGAGGAGTAAGGATAACAATATGAATTATTGTTGTACTAGTATAAAAACTCGTGCAATGCACGAATTTGTTAGTGCGAACTATATAAAAACAGTTTCAAATAATAATGTAAGTAATGTATACTATCGTTATTAAATTTACCAAATACATGATTTTTTAAATCAAAACATAATCATTGAAGTTTATTTTAATTATTTACCCGATACATAATTTTTTTTCGTTCAATTGAACATATTAAATTCTAAGTTGACTAAATAGAGTTACTATAGTATATCATACAAATACTTTACCTAATTTAGCTTCAAACTTAAACAAAAAATATTAGATTCTAAATTTGATAAATACTGTCATGCCTCTTTAAATGATGACACTTGGAATTTTCCAAGAATTTTATTGTATTGTATGATTGAACATATTAAATTCTAAGTTGACTAAATAGAGTTACTATAGTATATCATACAAATATTTTACCTAATTTAGCTTCAAACTTAAACAAAAAATATTAGCTTGGAATTTTTCAAGACTTTTATAGTATTGTATGATGTTGTTTGGTACGAAAATGTAAGAGAAACACTTACTTGATCATAAAGTGAGAATTTGTTACTTGACATAAATGACTGGTAACAAAATAAGGGTATTTATTACCCTCAAAAAAGGGATTGGATTAATCTAATATCATACCAAACAAAAAATATGGAGTAATAGTATAATTGAATCTCTTACTTAGTATTAAAAAGTTCATACCAAACAATTTATACTTCTTAATCGAGTAGTTAAAATATAGTCAAGAACGAATTTGTTTGATTCTTTTCGATGTAAGCTTTATTAATATCAAATTTTATAATGTTTAATTATGCACAAGTAGAGATATTTAGAATTAAATTAGTATATTAGATAATGTGTCAAAATAAAATAGCATAACTTAAAAGAATTAGAGGGCGTAATATATTTTCATTATTTTTACCAGTTTTTCTTTAATTTTCATTTTGTTTGAAATTGAGGCTATTTTATTGGGACAAAAAAAGTAACGAACATGCGTATTTTTTCTCTTCGACATTGCTTCATCTACTCACTAGATAAACAACTAATTACTAGTAAACATTAATAAACATTAAAAAATAAACACACCAACAATAATTACTACTCTTTCGATCTCTTTTAAATTGCAACAAAGAAATTTTACTTTCAAAAAAATATGAATATATTATTAAAAGAAAATTGAAACATATAATTAACACAAATTCTTACTTGAGACGTCTATTGAGACCGTCTATATAATAGACGTCTCAAGTTTTGGTTTGGCCCGATTTATAATTTTTTTAAAAAAACTGATGGGTGATATTGTAAGTTAAAAGGAAGATATGGACTGAACTTTTGAAAATTGTCTATACTATAGACGGTCTCTCAAGAGAGAGCATGTATAATTAAACATTTAACAACACTTAAAAAAAACTAAAAAGGAAGATTTTTTTTTAAAATGAAAAAAAAGACTACAAAGGAAGATAGAGACACGTGAGCACGAGTATATTTTATTTCTCAATTCAACCAAGTTTTTCCTTCATCTTCAGCCGCGAATTTTGTTGGTTTCCACCATTTTCAAGTCTCAAAGCTTTCTTACTTCCCTTCACTTTGTTCCAGTCAAGTAGCAAATTCACTTGGAATTCAAATTTTTTTGGTTTAGGTCACTCTGATTCAAGCATTTCATCGAGTATAAAAATGGCGTCTCTAAATTCACTTCCTTTTACGATTGAAACAAGGTGTTCACTTCATACATCAAATGGATCCAATCCCCTTTTAAATCAACGCAGAAAGCCTTTAGATAGTGGTGGTTTTCTTAAGTTTATGGACCATAATGGTAATACGCTATCATCCTTGTGCTGTGTAAAATTAGTGAGTGGGTCTAGAAGAATTGATTCATGGAGATATATTTCTTTGAAGGCAACTGAAAATGATTCAAGTGAAAGTGAAGTCAATAGAGAAGCTGAAGATGCTATTCAGGCTACCATTGACAAGAGCAGTAAGGTTTTAGCTATGCAGAAAGAGCTTCTTAAACAGGTAAATGGTGTGGCATTAGCTTCTGTATTTATTTCCGTTTCAGCTGATTTCAAGTTCAACTGCTCGCAATAGGTCTTTTTTTTTGGTATTCAGCTAATTTACAATGTTTCCGCATTCAATTTTGTGTAGCTTGATTACGATGAGTGTTTGCTTGTGGATGAATTGTGTATTTCTGCATTTGGTTTTGTGCCCCCAAAAATAATGAGATTAGGGGAAATGGAGTTTAATTTTATTGTTCAGATAGTTGGAAATCGAAACTAATGGAGAAGAATAATCTATGAGGACAACTCATCTGTTGGTTCATTTTGCCGATCCTAATCCTTTGGGACTAAGAATTTGACATTGATGTGTGATGGGGATTTGAGAATGAAGGTAAGTGGCTAACCGTCTAAAGCTAATTTACACTCATTAGCAACTTACTAATTCTCCTAGCATGCTTTGGAAGGGGCCAAAACCTTACTAATTTACAAGAGCAGGTTACAATTGACAATTAGCAACTTACTAGTTTAATGATGCAGAAAGACCCCAATAAACTATGATCCAACTAAGGTAAGTGGCTAGAACTAATTTACACTCATTAGCAACTTACTGATTCTCCTAGCATGATAAGTCATAGTCTATTGGTGTTTAAAATGATTTTCACGAGATAGTGAGCATTTGATGATTCAGTTTGATGTGGATTAGAACCACGAAATGTAGCTAGAGGGTTGTAACTTTAGCTCTTGATGGTATTGCTTGATTATCTTTTTAGTGTCAAATTGTTTCTTTGAACGACTTTTTTTTTGTTGTGAATTAGCATTATACCCGGAGTTTAAAACTTATTCCCCTGGCTTTGACTGCTTGTATAGTTTCACTCCTTCGTCCCTAAGAGACTTTCCTTGACTCCTTATGTTGGTTTAATGAGGATAATGGATAATGGGCGGACACATGGGGATTGGGGAAAACCAAAGAGAGAGTAATTATATGATTGGAGGATAACATGTGAGATGAGGTGAATAAAGAGGGTGAGTGAGGAAAATGACTATGTGGTGTAGTGATAAATTGATGCGCTACTACTTTTAGCCATTTTGAATTTCTTCGATGCGTCAAGTAAAGATGCTAGTGTCTTTTTGCTCCTATTCTACTGACATATTTTTTTCCACAGTTGTTTATGTGCACTAATCATTTTAATTTGGGGGCTTCAGCATTCAAAGTATTTTTCGCACTTACAGAGTTCAAACTTTTGTACTTTTACTCATTGCTAGTTTGAGAGATCTTTTCATCCTTTGTTTTGTTGCATTTTCTTTCTAAAGATAATCAAACGAAGAACCCAACGTTTCTTGTCTGTAAATGGAAAACATACAATATTTTGAAAATAAAATCTTGTGTTAGAGGAAGTGAGGAAGGTGACTTATATCAATAGAGAGAAAGCACACAAACCTTTCAACATAAAGACGACGGAACTACAATTACCCAATACAACTATATGATGAGAAGTCTACTTCTTCTCTTATCCCTTGTAAAGATGGAGATGGTTGTTTCTTGTGGATCTCACAAAGTTTTACGCTATCTCTGACCTACCCATCATTCTCCTTTACTCACACGTGGTACAAGAAGAAAAAAAGTTGGACAATTGATTCTTAGATGGCCATTATGATTTTTAAATTCAATCTTAGCTATAGTACCAAGGAGAAATATTTGGTGTTTGAAGTGAAAAGAAGAGTTTGTGTGTGAATTCTCAGTCTTATGAAATTCATCACTAACGAAGTTAAGGTTACATTTAACTCTTCAATTAGACTAGGTGAGAATTAGAGCTTTAAATAGAGTTGGGCAGGATCGGGTCAAAATTTTGAATGGGTCGGGCGGGTCAAAGCCCGTTGGGTCGACCCGTATATATATATATATATATATATATATATATATATATATATATATATATATATATATATATATATATATATATATATATATATATATATATATATATATATTATATAGGATTTGGATCATGTGAAAACCAATTAAAATGGTGAAAACTGAAAACAGGGGTACATAAAGCTCAAATGGAGTACATATTTGGGTGGCAGTTTTGTAAATAATTAGACATTTGATAAATAGTGTACATATATGCTTAAAAGGAGTACATATTCGGATGGCATTTTTGTAAATAATATGAACTTTTTTCTTCACAAAAAATATGTACACTCTATAAGACAATATGTACCCCTTTTGCTATAATATGTATACCTCTGTCTGGTTTTCAGTTTTCACCACTTTTAGTGTTTTCACTTGATCCTACACCTATATATATATATATATATATATATATATATATATATATATATATATATATATATATATATATTATATATATATATATATATATATAATATATATATATATATATACACACACACACATAATATTGTCATAAAATAAAATAAAAAAACGTGAGAATAGTTATGGCAACCAAGCCAATAATGATGCGACCTGGCCTGGCCCTTTACATCAAAGTTTGATAGTTAGCTAACCCGTTAATGACCCATTTGAAAGTAATTTGACCCTTGAGGCCTTGACTCGTTGGGTCGACCCGCCCCATTGAACGCCTCTAGTGGGAACCACTGTATTGGGGTAATGAAATGTTGTTGATATGTTATGCATTTGTAACATTAACTGATTAAGGTATTAGGCAACTAGAGTTTTATGTGATTGTGTCCTACAGTGGATGCATATGGCTTAAGCTTCGACCAAAAAATATATGTTTGTTTGTACATGTCACTTTGTTTTAATATTACATAAAGTGTTGAGATGCCTTCATGCTTTTTTATCTTAGTAAGAATTTTGACGACTTAGACCTTAGTTTGCATTTTGTTGAAAGAGATTTCCTTTTTGCACTGGTTTGCTTATCAGATGAATTTGATGACTTTCTTTTGTTGTTAGATTGCTGAAAGGAAGAAACTGGTTTCATCAATCAAAAGTAGTATGATCAACCCTGATGATGAGCCATCTACTAAAAATGGTGACAACTCTTCTCCAAATGTTGCTCATGGTGCAACTAAGACAACTTTTAAAAAGAAGTATGACAGTAGTACAAGTTCTGCTAGAAAAGATGATTCAATTTCTAGCAAGGTTGAGAAAGACCAGCTGCAACGTCCTGTAAATTCAAATGTAGGGAGAAATGAACAAGATAAATCTCCATTGAAAACGCCTAATCTTGAGTCCTCTTTGGTCAAAGAAGTCTTAACTAGGGCACCAAAGAAGGACTCAAATATATCAAATGGAAGCCCCGTTGGAAAAAAGGAAAGGGAAACCACGAGAAGTTTTTCACGTGAAAAAAATGCTAATAGTGTAGATACATCAAAAGGAAAAGATGAAAAGACTATGCTGCCAGGTTCCGCATCAAGTACTTACAAATCTTCTAGTATAAACAACGAAAAGAATAAACGATTGGCAGAATCATCCTCCATGGAGCGGGTTGAGCAGGTGAATGATCCTGCGCGTGAACATGAGAAGCCTCCACCTCTTGCTGGAGCAAATGTGATGAATGTAATCTTGGTTGCTTCCGAATGTGCACCATGGTGTAAAACAGGTTTATATTTCCCTGAACGACTTTTTCATAGAGTACCACTACATATGGAGTTTTGAAACCACTTTTACCTGTAACCCTAGGTGGTCATGAAACTTCATCACTTTTAGAACCACTTTTACCTGTAACCCTATGTGATCATGTGGAAGTAATGAGAATTATTCTAAGAAAGCAAGTACTTAGTGGTGAAGACACCTGAATAAGGATTTTTGAATGGGACATTCTGTTTGATGTCATGTCCATTATTTGTGACCTTAAAATCTGCCAGTTATATTCTAAAGCTGGTACGGATGGTTCAGTTGTCTGGCATCTTCAATGATGAAGAGCTCAACAATTTCACACACAAACTTGTTAACTTTCCAGTGTAAAATGAGTGAGGACAATGACTATGATAGTTATATTTGCTTATTTCTAATTACACTACATCTGTCCGAGAAAATCACAAGTCTCTAAATGCTATGTTGTCAACATCGATATATTTGGAAAGCAAAGCTGAATTTGTGGCAAATGAAGAAAATATATCTATGCTAAAAAATTTGGCATGCATTTAAGAAAAGATGAATAAGTAAACCATCAAACTTTATGTTGTGGACCTTTATTTTCAATCATTGAGTATTCTTGATTTAGAAATATATCTATGCCCTGATGCATCTCTCCGTAAGAACAAGTTACATTAAATTTTTACTCTCCTTTAGATTATAGTTGCAATACAATGATACATTGATACGATATTTTGCACTTTAGCTTCTACACTGTTCTTTTGTATATTATTTTTTTTCTTGGTCAAATGTATTAATTGCAATGTGTTTTTATAGGTGGGCTTGGAGATGTTGCTGGGGCCTTGCCTAAAGCTTTGGCTCGGCGCGGGCATCGTGTAATGGTAAGACAAATGCGCTCTGGTTGTATAAAGTATTTTGTGCTTTGCTCGAGAATCTTTTAATATAGTATGTACAGTCATTAAAAGAAACTTTGATTTGACTTCCAATTTGAAGTCCTAGAAGTACAAAGATACTGTGACACTGTACACAACTAGCGCAGGGATTTTTCTGTACATCAGGATGATTGTGTGAGGCTGTTGGCTATGGACCTTTGTGCATTACCTCGTTCGGGGCTTTTCATTTCATTGTTTCATTGTATTCCTTCTATTTTTTCATTGGAAAAGTACAACTCTCCCTGATATTTCTTTAGATGTTTATTCTTGCTGAGATACTTTGTTAAAGTTTCTGTTTTATATAAATTCAATCTGCCAGGTTGTGATACCTCGATATGGTGATTATGCTGATTGTCAAGATACAGGTGTGAGAAAAAGATACAAAGTAGATGGCCAGGTAAATAATTCAAATTTCATCCTGGAATATTCACCATTTAGCTGCTATGTTTGAACTGAATTCAGCATTCTTTTTACAGGATATGGAAGTATTATATTTCCAAACATATATTGATGGCGTGGATTTTGTATTTATTGACGCCCCAATGTTTCGCCATCTTGGGAACGAAATATATGGAGGAAGTAGACTGGTATAAAAAGTTTTTCTGTTTTGGACTATAATTTCTTTCAGTTGTCTGATATATATTTGCAAGCTTTCCTAATGGTAAATTATATGATAGCCTGTTAATTTACTCAAATAAGGTCTTCTACTTCAGTTGCACATTAATTCTGCTGCTGATGTATAAATGTTTGCATACAATTTTTTTAATGATGAATCTCACAGAGACATCATCAGAAGGTTTTACTTTGAAGTTTGAAAGACATTTTTAGGGCCCATAATTTTCCGTCCGTGACCAGAGGACATAATACTTTGAAGTGACATCTACTATATATGATTTCATGGCATTTTGTCTATCATTCATCTGTCTCATGCTGTTTTTTTTTAATGCACAAGAATGTTCATAAATGCAGAAAAATATGAGTTCTTAGATATGGAACTTGAAGTGTGTTTGATAACTTATACTTTGTTTAGTTGTTTTTTGATCATTTGAATACATGTAATTGTTTCCCATATTTAGGATTGAATTCCTTCTGTGATCTCCTTTAATGATATTCCTGATATTCTTCGATTTTGAAAACAGATAAAAACTAAGGGTTTTCATGTTTCGGCAGGACATCTTGAAACGTATGGTTCTGTTTTGCAAGGCGGCAGTTGAGGTATGATTTCAAAAGCCAGACTTTGCACTTCTCTCTTGTTATTTGTTTTGGTTGTAAATTAGGGATATGCAGTACTACCTCCAATCTAAAGCTAATGAATATGCGGTAACAGTCGCGATTGCGGTAACGAAATGATGATGCGGTAACAGGAGTGATGCGTTTGTCGTAACGTCTAAATATCGGTCGAAACCAAAAGATATCCCATAATATGGACCAAAGTGCGGTATTTACACCTTTACAATGCGGGAAATATTGACTCGTTGTTTTTAAAACCCTTTACAATGCGACCGACAGGATGCGGTGCGGTCTTGTTTTTACACTGTGGCTTAAATTTACGGAAAGAAATCAAAATGAATATAGCATAGATATATGAAGGGCCTAATTTTGCTCTCGTCTCTATGATTGACCTTCTTATTAATGAGGAAACTTCAGTAGTACATTATAGAGATAATAGATCCCTGGAAAATTCAGTTATCTAACTACTTTAATATGCTACGTTCTCTTCTGCATAGCTCGTTTAAAGAATAATGTTGAAAGAAGCCATTTAGGATATCCCAAATTGACCTTTGCAAGACTACAATAGGTTCTTTTTTTTTTTTTTTTCTTTTTTTTTTCTTTTTTTTTTTCTTTTTTTTTTCTTCAATTTAGGATACTTCAAATTGACTCTCTTATTTATCTCATTGTGCAAAAATGTGATTTTGGTCGCGAATCGCGATTGCAGTAACAATCACAGATTCATAGTGATGCAGGGGTGATGTGATTGTCGTACCACCAAATATGAGATGAAACTATGAGATATTTCTTGAACTAACCTAATATGCTATTTTTTAAACACTTGTACAAAATCTTGACAATTTGATCGATATATATTGTTGTAGATAGGGGGGTAACTTTTTTTCTAATGAGCTTTTTCTTACAATTGATACTAAGAGGTTACATTTGGGTTGATTTGGTCCACACTCCATACTAAGAGGAAGATAAAGGTTTCTTATTTTGGTGTATAGATTGCCGCTTTGGGCAACCTTCAATATAAACCACTATTTCCTATTTTGGTTGAAGAACAGCACAACTTATGCTTAAAAACCTTGTTTCCGTATTGTGTTTGTTATTTCATCTTAGAAATCACGTCTTAGCAAGATTATTGGTGAATAATGGAAGGAGAATTTCTTCATGGATAGAAACTATACTGCTAAGGGTTCTTCGGCAATTCGTTAAGTAATTTATGTTTTTATTGTTTGCTATAGCTATGTGCGAATTATGTCTTATGCCTCCCTATAAACAACTCAGATTGTTTTCGGTGATTGAGTTGAATGCAAATTGAATTTTTCAGAACGTTTGTGCAATTGAAAGAGTTAAGCTAGGTTGTTGAGTGTTCATTTTTAGAGTGAGGCTTACTGTTTTGAACACCATTATTAAGGTTGAGTGTTCCCTTAGCTGATATCCCCAAAGTTGTAAACCCAAGGTTGAGTGTTCCCTTAGTAAACTTAGCATATATCCCTAAAGTCATAAAACATAGGTTGAATGTTCACTCTAAAGTACGCATTCGATATGATGGCCTTGTTTTTTTACTATGATTTATCCATAATCGTATTGACATTGATATGTATCAAGGTTCGAAGACCAAAGTGATGTAACTGTATAAATTTGTCATTTAAATTCTGAAAACACGATCTAGCCTAACAAACACCACCAAATCACTTTTGAACCAACACAGATGCTCCTCACTAACTATTAACTTTTGAGACTGAGGACAGTGATTTGCAAGTTTTAGTATTTATTGAATTTCCCATTTTCATAAATACTCTCTACCCGATATGCTCTTGATAAGCATTGATAAAATAGCGAATACGATTAGAAATACTAACTCGAAAGATAAATATAAATACTAAAAGATAATTAATTTAAAGATAAGGTAGTAATACTAATAATATGCTAATTAGCTTTGGATGTGATGACTTCTTATGTTTCGGTTGCTAGGAGAAAGTCACTTGACTTGCATTTCGTTTGCTAATCGAACACCTTACCACATTGCAATTGTTAGAAGAATTTTAAATGTGATTAGGATCATTGGCAAAATTTTGGTCAAAAGTTGAAGGGGGGGAAAAGTCTTGATTCTAGACTTTAAATTGAGGTAGAAATGTGAGGTGACAAAGGTTTGAACTTGTGACCTCCTACTTAAAATTATTAGTTTTACCATTAATTTAACCATTATTTATGATAATTAATGGTGTCATCATGCATATTAATATTCGGGAAAACCCCGGGGGAAACCCCTTTTGCCCCCTCCATGTTTTAGCACTATTAGGATCCAGATCAGTACATGATCCTACCATTTTATGATCCAAAAACATGTGAACGATCTGGATCTTAAATACAATCTTAATGTTCCTAGGATCTTGTGATCCTTATTTGTAAAAATTTGGATGGTAGAATTAGAACTTGATTCAATGATCCTACCATCGATGTTCAAACAATTTGTGTAGTCCTTTTGGAAATTCCTATATACTTACTTTTGCAATAATATTTTTTCTCACTGTCCATATTTTCTTATCTATCTTTCAATATTATTCTTTTCATTCCCTGCCCTCCTATAACTCTACCAAACATAAGGTTGATTAGTGTTTGTTCTTTCCAGGTTCCTTGGCATGTTCCTTGTGGAGGTGTGTGCTACGGCGATGGGAATTTAGTTTTCATTGCTAATGATTGGCATACTGCACTACTCCCTGTGTATTTGAAGGCATACTATCGGGACAATGGACTGATGAAGTACACACGATCTGTGCTTGTTATCCACAATATAGCACATCAGGTACCCTGCTAAGTTATTGAGCTTGGCGTTGTAGTTAATTGCATGGCATTTCTTGGATAATATGCTGTTAACAGCTTTAGTTAGAGTTGTATTATTGATCTAAATCGGTAAAAATCTCACCCAAAGACACTTATCACTGAAACATAACATGTGTGAGGGTGCTTTCTATAAGCCAAGATAAAGAAAAAGTCGAGATCAGGGCCCTTATGGCTTATACACCAATTTAATTCTTTCTGCCTTTTCCAGGCATTATATACTGTTATTTTTTAAAATATGATGAAGCCTATGACATCTAGTTTGTCCCCTTTATAAACATGTCTTTTCACATTTGGGGATGCTTTTGCTATCCGTCTACTTTCTTCAAATAAATAGAACTTTTTCATCCAAGCGTTTTCTACTTTTATGGAAACTTAGACTTGGTCTTTTTGGAGATATTGGCTAAATGTCATATACATCACGCGATTACCACCTGCACCAAGTGACTAGGCAGGGTTTACGGGTTTGGATGTCTGCAACTATACCCTTGTAATAACAAAGTTGTTTCCAATTAACTCTTGATTTGGATAAATATATTAACTTGTCAGATATTAGTAATCTTGTATCATGTCTTTTCAATATCGGGTGAAATAAGGTGCACAATCTTCCTATAGTTGAAATATCTGCCCATGAGAGCGTTGTCTACTCATGGGCAGTAACAAATGCTGTTTAATCAATCTGGTTTTGTGTTTCAAGATTTATAAATAATCAACCAATTGATACTTGTCAGGGCCGGGGTCCATTAGATGACTTCTCTTATGTGGACCTTCCTTCAGACTATATTGACTACTTCAAGTTGTATGATCCTGTTGGTGGAGAGCATTTTAATATCTTTGCTGCTGGTCTGAAGGCTGCGGATCGTATTTTGACTGTTAGTCATGGATATGCCTGGGAGTTGAAAACTCAGGAGGGTGGTTGGGGTTTACATGAGATCATTAACCAGAATGATTGGAAATTGAAAGGCATAGTGAATGGGATTGATGTGACGGAATGGAACCCGCAGTTGGATGTTCATTTACAATCTGATGGTTACACCAACTATACGCTCGAGACACTTAAACCTGGAAAAGCACAGTGCAAGGAGGCTTTGCAGAAGGAACTTGGTTTGCCTGTTCGATCAGACGTTCCGTTACTTGGTTTCATTGGGAGGCTAGATGGTCAGAAAGGTGTTGACATCATTGCAGAATCAATTCCCTGGTTAAGCGGCCAAGATGTGCAATTAGTCATGTTGGGTACTGGGAGGCCCGACCTTGAACAGATGCTCCGGCAGTTTGAGAGTCAATATCCGGATAAAATAAGGGGATGGGTTGGGTTTTCTGTGAAGACAGCACACCGGATCACAGCTGGAGCCGATATTTTGCTCATGCCTTCAAAATTTGAGCCTTGTGGGCTTAACCAATTATATGCGATGAATTATGGTACCGTTCCAGTTGTTCATGCTGTTGGTGGACTGAGAGATACTGTCCAACCTTTTGACCCATATAACAACACAGGCCTTGGCTGGACATTCGACCGAGCTGAAGCAAACCGCCTGATTAATGCCTTAGGAAACTGTTTATTGACTTACCGTCAGTACAAGGATAGTTGGGTAGGTCTCCAAACACGCGGAATGACTCAAGATCTTAGTTGGGACCATGCTGCGGAGCTTTATGAGGAAGTCCTCGTTGCTGCCAAGTACCAATGGTGATCTACCATTACACTAAGTTGGAGCAAAAGTCGATTCATTCTACTATAAGAAGGAACTTCAATACGAGTCTGTAAGTAAATATGTTGAGGTCAAGATGTGAGCTTCTTGCATTTCTCTGATTGCTACTTTGAGTGTAATCTCATTCGGTGACACTAAAATTGTACATGATATCGGCATCAAGCAACAAATGCAAGTAGCGTTTTGTGGAAGTAATAATATCACTATATAGAACATTATATAGTCAATTGTGCTCGTTCTTTTGAGTCGTTTCCATCGTTATCCTTTGAAGAACAACTTATAGAATGTCGATGAATGGCACTTTGCTGCCAAATAATATTTTGCAAGGAGACATTGATGCAATTGCAATATGAATACTCCCCTCCCATTGAATCGCGACATTTGTATTTTAATGCGAGAACTTTTTGTAGTAAATAGAGCAAATTTGATGAAACGGAAGAAGTATTTTTTATCGCAATTCCAGGCAAGTAGCCTTCTAAGCCATTCACAGCAACCAACGACGGTGGAGCATTCAATTCACTTTTTATTTCTACTTCACTTGAACGTTAAAGGACATTTCATGAAAAACTAGTAGGCTTATATTGATTCACTTTGCAGGCCATAACATCGTTAATGGGACCAAAGGGTAATTCTAACAGCTCACAAAACTCTTCAGAAAACTTACCTTTACAACTACAATCAAAACTCACAAAGAAAAAGTTTGATGTCGTTTATGTTGAACATTTTAAACATACTCATAACCTCAAACAAACTACCATAAACAAACTACCATGATTTTAGACAACAAACTTGTCACTAGGAAAACGAATACCCCACCTTTGATTTCTCATACCTTAATCAAAGATAACTCACCCTCTTAGCTCATCCATCAAAACCTACAATCCTCACAATCAGAGGCGAAATCATAATTTCAGATGAGAGGATCAAACACTTTCATATCCACATCACAAATACACTTTTAGTTATCAAACTTTCATCAACAACAAGAATAACACATATTGTAACTCGAACTTTGAGTTAAATATTTCATATCCAGATACCTCATATTCAAATACTAAATTTTTATAAATTTTGTAAGATCGTCCCACTAATACCCTTCGCACTTACTCATAACCACAATAATAAATAGTTAAATACTCCTCAAGATTAATATAAATGCAAATCATTCAAATTTATATAACATTATTGTCAAAAGTTCACAAATTCCCCCCTCAAGATCTCATGATTTCACCAATAATTTGAAGCACCGAAGTATAAGTACCAAAAACTACAATCAAAACACTTAGTAGTAGAATAGCCAAAATAAGCACCATCTCAACTCCCCATTTAGTGCCTGAAATCTTCAAGTAACACAAACAAGGTATTGTTAATGAAGCCGTAGCACTTAGTAAAGCTCCAACAAGTGACATTAGATACCCAAAAAATGGAATAGACAATGCTACTATTACTTGTGTAGCTACCAAAATTGTTCTCAACACAATTTTGAATGATTTTTTGTTTTGGTATGTTGGAAACCAACTTTCTAAAGACATTGCCACTGGTTTTAACATGAGTGCATATTTTGCAAGTGGAATTACCAATGTTGTGAAGATTGCTACATGTGAACCCATTTTTTGCTTCGGAAGGTTTAATGTTATTTGGGATTCCAATTCTGGTCCGAACATTAAATACCCTAGAATTGCCATTGTGGCGTAACTTAGGGTACATATGGCAAAACATATAAGCAAGACCTGTCATTAATACAAAAATGCACTAATCAGATTCTAAAATATATTAGGAGTATATTTTAGTAATAGATGCTAATAATCAAATAAATAAAGCCAAACTAACACCAAATTATTTGAGTAGCATTTCAAAACATGATGAATTTGATATTAATGGTGGACGTATTTTGGACTTATCGGCTTAGACAGAGTCTACTATTTACACTTTACCGTAAATCAAAAAATTTAAATTATTAAAGAAATTTTTTTTAAAAATTCAATATTTTAAATAAAAATGTCATTGTCCCTCCAATTTTTGTATTTCCGTGCAATTATTATAATTAAATTTAAAAATTCCATACTTAAAATGTTTGGTCATCTGCCAGTACTTAACACCACTAATATGCAATGTTGGAAGAATGAAGCTTGAAAAAATAGTGTGTTAGCATTTGCCCCAGAAATTTTTTATAATAATAATAATAATAATAATAATAACAATAATAATGGGTCAAGTTCCAGTGAGAACCAAGCTTATATGAGAACCGTGAGAACCAAACTTCTTGATAAAAAATGTGTTACTTTTCTACAGAAAATGTGTTATTTTTGGACAAAAAAATGTTACTTTTGTTTTTTAAAAAAGTTGTTACTTTTTAGGATAAAAAGTGTTACTTTCAGAAAAAAAAAATTTTTTTCAAAAAAAAAATATTAAAAAGTAACACGTTTTTTTCTAAAAGTAACACATTTATATGTAAAAAGTAACACCTTTTTTATGAGTTTGTTTCAGAATTTTTTTCTTAAAGTAACGCTTTTATGCCTAATAGTATCATAAAAAACATTAACACCTTTTCGCCTAAAAGTAACACACTTTTAGTAAAAAGTAACATTCTTTTGTAAAGTAGATTGGTTCTCACGGTTCTCATATAAGGATGGTTCTCACTCGAACTTTTTCCTAATAATAATAATGAACAATTAAACACAATATTATACATAAATGAAATTTTTTTTGAAATGGCGACCGCTTGAGTCATAGGCTCATAGCTAGAGGTGTTCATTCGGGTGATCGGATCGGTTTCAGATGAGTGTCTTTCGGTTCGGTTGTATTTCGGATCGGCTATTTTTCGGTTGCGTGTTACGACGGGTCGCACTCGGGTCGGGTCGGTTAGTCGCGGTTCAGTTGAAGATCGGTTATTCGAGCTATCAGGTTAGCATCGGTTCGGTGTCTGTTGAAGTTCGTGTCGAGTGTTAATTGGTGTCGGGTTGTCATCGGTTAATAATTGGTTCGGTTTTGTCGAGTACATATCGGGTTCGGGTTTTAATTACTATCGGCTACGTACTACTAATTACTATCGATCGAGCCAATATTAAATTAAGTTGTTAGTCATTTCTTAATTGATGATAAGATTTCCTTTACTTCAAGCAAAAACAGTTAAAATGTAAATCAACTACAGATCATTATTACTTTATTACTTTTACTTGTTTAACCGGAAATTAGAATTATAAAGTTCTATAAATTTTCATCTAATACGGTTATATACATTGACCATTGATTATTAACTCTAAATATATGAAAAGTATGTATTTATAAAATTTAATTTATTAAAATATCTATCACTTGATTAGATTAAATAATAAGATGATTGAATATGAGTCTATCATACTTCTATGTTAAAAATTGTTTCAGGTTTAAAGCAATTCGATCTAAAATTTATTCGGGTTTAGTCGGTTTTTGCCGGATCAAGTTCGATTTCGAGCATGATTCGGGTCGGTTATTTTTGGTTCGGGTAATCTCGGTTAACGGTTATGTGTCGGTTACAAAAATCGGTTACAGTTCGGGTTCAGCTTTCTCATTTTCGATTGTCAATCGGTTCAAGTACAACTTCGATTCGGGTATTGTCGGTTCGATAAACCTTTAAAAAAAGCACATTTTCGGGTCAGTTTACTTTCGGTTTCGGGTCGGATTTTCAGGTCGGATCACTTTTAAACAGCTCTACTCATAGCTATATTTTTCCAAAAAAACTGCTGGAAGGTGGTGACGAGATGGGTCGTTGCCTGTTGGGGCAACAACAACTTGGCATTGCGTCTTAATTGAGCAGAAAAAAGGGTCGCTAAAGCCATTTAGTTAGCGTCCGATAGGCGAGGCCATATGCCATCGCTGTTGGTGCCTATTTGTGTAGTGTAAAAAAAGTAGCGAGCTAGCTAGGGAAGCATGAGCATTGAGCAGAGCATTTACCGTAGAAAATTGTTGTTTGTTGCGCATAGAGGTATAGAGAGGAGGAAACACAGGGTGAGCAGTATAACAAAACATGAACAAACTAACTGCAGTCGGCAATCCATTCAACTTGAACAATTCTCCTTTTGTTTCGAACCCTATTCCTTCGAACGCACCAACCCATATAACCGATATTAGTATCACAAACGAAGCTACAACACCACCGGCAGAGATATACGCAAGTATGCTAAGATCGTCTAACCAAACAGTCGGTAAAACAATCAGAGCCACGATTATAATGAAGCTCGATTTTCCATCGATTGAAATTCCAATCAATTCGACAGTCAAATCGGGAAATAAATTGTGTAAATTGTCGCCCTCTAAAATTAGGGATCCTGTGATAACCATATAGAGATCTGCGTAAAGAACTAGGGTTACCAAAATTTTGCCGATGTTACCAAATGCGTGTTCGCCTATATCAGGATATGATTTGATGGTTGGATCGACATCCATACACCTTTTTACTAGTAAACCTGTGTATGTAGCCGCCATGGATATGATGAAAAGCAAGATTACGCTCAGCCATCCTCCTGATGCCAATGCATATGGAACTGATAGAATTCCAATTCCTACAGAGTGTCACAGTATTACCACAGAATTAGGAATTAAGTTCATATTATCATGAGTAATGTCTAGTGTACAAATCTGTGTATCACAATTCACAACGTGACAACATCTTGTTTTGTTTCATTGATCATACTAAGGAGAATGTCAGTATCTTCAACATGTTCGACTACAGAAGACACTAAAAATTGAGGATCTTAATATTATATTACGTAGTATGTATATATATATATTGATCCAAAATATATATATATATATATATATATATATATATATATTTTGTCTAAAGATACTAAGTTATACGAAAAATATCATAATTTCTGAAATTGCACGTGACCTTTAAAAATTTAATCAATTTTTGCTTCGCCCCTAAAACATGTAATGCAATTCTCCATTAAAACTTATTGCCTACATTTACTTACATTTTCCCTAATGAGTTGACCTAATTAGAGATGGTCTTTCAAAGATACCGTCTCTCACAAGAATGTGTGTTGTTGATATGGTTTGGTATCTATCTTTTTATTATACCCTCTCCTATTTATTTTAAGTGTCTCATTTACTTTATACATTCTATCTAATGCACTTATGAAATCCTTTATATATTTACTTTTATATGACTCAAAATCATAAAAATTTGATATTAATAAATTTTACATTAAAACGAATCAAATAAAAATCCACATGACTACTTTGATTTATAAATTAACAATAAAATGTAATTTAAGAGTAACAAATAAATACTCCCACGAATATGAATTAGAGAGAAAGAATAATACTTTTACATCAAATTAACTCCTTACTTTGTCCCTATTGTACACCTAGAACAACATTGACATTTATTTATTTAAAAAAAAATCCTATATGGAAATTATAATATTAATTTTTCATGCAAAATGTGGAAGAATTTGGGCTCGATTCCAACTCTATTCAAAGAAGTCTTTATCATTAATGTCAGAATGACATATCAGATCCGTTGTAGTCTAGTTGGTTAGGATACTCGGCTCTCACCCGAGAGACCCGGGTTCAAGTCCCGGCAACGGAATAAATTTTTTCCCAATTATGTACTTCCTCCGTTTCATAATACTTGCTACATTTAACGTTATTAAGCAATCCAATATACTATTTTGTTCATTTATATGTCGAATTTTACACATTTAAAAATTATAAAAAGTTCATATTATGAATGTATGCAATTAGACGATTCAAACAAGATATTATTACTTACATATTAGCCGTAATATTTAAAATAGGCTTAAACAATGAATAGTGCCTAAAAACAAAATGCAGCAAGTATTTCAGAACAAGTATTAAAAGTACTCATCAAGCTTTCTGTATTTTCTTGAAGTGCACATTTCTGAACAAAATTTCAAAATTCGTGCAGATGAAATAAACTGATAAATGACAAGAACAATTTATTGAAAACACATTAGTCACAAATTATATGGCTTTCAAGTTAGGTGTATCTTGTCGGTTTAAAATTGGGTTTTATGTCTACATTGATTTTTGTATAGTTTTACATTTTTTAAGTCACAATAAGGTAAAACGAATTTCAAATCGTCGAATTTATTTTGAACACTTTAATTATAACATGGCGAATCTAAAACTCAGTTTCAGTGAGAGCACAATTGGTATAGAAATAATTCATTAAAAATATTTCAAAAATACCTAAATTAAAGATTTATAAAAAATAATAGTATAATCATTTTAGATTCAAAATTATCAAGTAAAAAGTTGGCATACACTTTTATAATAAATTTATTGTGCTTGAAATGTATACATGGACCAATTAAAGTATGAATACATTAATTAATTAACTATAGTTCGCGTCCTACTCGTCTTATTAACCCAACATGTGTTTGCATTATAGATATAATCATTAGTACTAAGATAATTAATAATAATGTTCAGCTCAGTTGAAAAGATGCAGATGTCATACAATATTCGAGGTTAGGTAACTTAGGTTGTTGAATCAATTTTTATTAACTACTCCCTCCGTCCCTATAAGATAGTAGCAAAGAGAAAAATGGTGAGAATTAAGAAAGTGGTAATAAATAAAGAGAGAAAATAAATTGTGTTGTTAAATTAAAAGAGAGTTAAAATGTATGGATGAGATTAAAAGAAAGTGGTGGGTCATAGTCCAAAAATAAAAATGCTGCAATTTTAGTAGGACGGGCGAAAATAGACTATGTTGCAAATTCATAAGGACAAAGGGAGTACAAATTTTTAAAATTATGTGAGTACTCTCAAATGCGGACGGCGGGGAGGGCCCCTTGGCTCCGCCCATGTTTATAATGTACTTCCTCCGTTCTGATTTACTTGCTACCATTGCATGGGCATAAATATTAAGGAGTTACTGTGCAATGATAGTAGTAGGTGAAAAGTTGTTTTTTTGGAATTTTTAATATTATTTGTTGAAAAATAAAAAAGAAAAATAGGAGTAATTAGATATAGAGTAGGATAAAAGTAAGAGTAGGTATAATTTTAAATGATTGGTTTTTTACTAAAAAGGAAATATAGCAAATAATATAAAATTTCCCAAAATGGAAAATGTAGCAAGTATTATGGAACGGGGGAAGTACAAAATATACTACTAGTTGCACATTACCACGAGGGCAGCATGGGCAGTCTAAGTTTTGTATTAAATGGGTCAACAGTCAATATTGTAAAAAAGTAAAATTTAAAAGTATTTGGTTTTATTAATCTATATATTATACTCCCTCCATCTCAATCAAGTTGTCCTATTTGAGTTGGACACGGTTTTTAAGAGTGGAATGGTGGGGTATTTTAATTGATTAAATTAATTGTAAAGGTGATAGTTGGGTATTGGGAGTAGTAAAAGTGGGGGTAGTTGGGTATTTTAATTGATTAAATTAATTATAAAGGTGGTAGTTGGGTATTGAGAATTGGAAAAGTGGGGGTATTTAGGTAAAAAAAGATAGACAAAAATAGAAATGGGACAACTTGAGTGAATTGCCCATAAAAGGAAATGGGACAACTTGGTTGAGTTGGAGGGAGTATTATATTATTATATTAAATACTAAAACAAAACACTGCTTATATAAGCAACTTAAAAAATTGATGAGTTATCATCTTCTAATGAGATTGGTGATGCCATTGAATAAGGATGAATATAGGAATATTAAATGTTAATGATGTTTATAAGATGATTAATTTGACCATCATTAAAAACTTTAGTTGGGACTATAACATATACTATTAAAATTTGAAAAACAATGTAATAAATAATAGTATGTAATAATGATGCACAAATTATTATCTTTGATTTGTAATTTACAAATCATCATTAATTTATATTTATTTTAAAAAACATTCGTTCATTCACAAATTAATTATATTATTTTTAATTATACTTTTAAATAAAGTTCACTAAAATGCTAATTATATTATAGATACAATTTACAATGACCCACTGCTTTATCATTATTAGAATGATAGCTATAAAAAAGTTTGAATTAATTTCAATTTTCATGAATATAATAAAATTTGTATTAAAAAATAATTAAAAAATTTTGTTTTATTAAACACTTTAGAAACTGTGAAAAATATTTATACATAATAAGAAGACTAGCAGATTAAGTAGTGTTTTTCACATAATATATCACAATCAGTAAAGAATTTTAAAAATAAAGTAAAACTATATATTATTAGAAATTTTTGGTGATTTGTTGTAGGTTAATTACGTCTCAAACTATTGAAATTAAGGATACATCATTTGTGATGCATAATGTATATATATTTATTTTAAAAGTTTCTTTTATAAATTTATTTTAATTAATTATATTTTTAAAAAGTGGATCTTTATAACTATTAAACCATAACATAAGTAGTTTTGTATTGAAATAGTGCCCACTAAAGCAATGTGCATCAACTTTAAACTTAGGAAATATGAATTAGGTAGTAAAAATTGTAGTTTAGTAATAATCTATTCAAAAACGATGAATAATATATATAATATAGTTTTATAATATAGTATTGAAAAAATTGTCGAAAATAATTCAACCTTTTACTCATTCGCTGTGAATAAGCTCAATTATTAATTACTTTCTAAATTCTAATAATCTTTTTTTTAATATGTATTTGCTTTCAGCATACCTGTGGATTAGGGGTGGGGTGGGGTTATGGTGGTTCTGGTTTGTTATAGCCAGCAGTGGCGAATTCAGGGTTCAAACTTCCACCGGGCACCAACAAATAAACGAAAATTTTACAAAAAAATTTCGACAGTTTCAGCGTAGTATAATTTGTAAAATTAACAACTTAAAATTTTTTATTCCTGCAAAATGACTTGTACAAACACAATAATCCCAAGCCCAAGCCAAAGCCTAAGTAATATAAAAGCAATCAATTAACATTATAATCGCCTCAATTGAAACCAAACCAAAAGATTAATGAAGTTCAATTAAGGACGTTTTTCCAATGATATCCTCACATCTAAAATATCAATTTAGGAGTAACTTATATTTATGCACGACCTTAAATAAAGATATAAATTATATTTAGGAACAAGGATGTACAAAACTAAAAACGCATAGAAAAATACACAAAATGTCAATAAATTATATTTAGGAACAAGGATGTACTAAACTAGAAAAGCATATACACAAAATGTCAATGTAGTACATAGATATTAGATATAATACAAACCAACAAGTCTTGTACATACCGTTTTACAGTGAGACGAACCCATACGAGCCCATTTAAAGATTTTTAAACAAAATTAATTAAGTAAATTGAAATGTAGTTAAACATGACATACTTGATAACTGATTTTTTTAATTAAATATTGAACCAACCCATATCAAGCTGTCTCACAATGAGTCGGTCTTAAAAAAAAAATTATCTTTTTAAAAACCCCAAAGTACTTCAACATAAAACAAGTACAACTAGATATATGAAAAATCATGAGTATCCTAGCTCCTAGGTAAATGAAAAAACATTTACCATATGAGTATTCTATCCCCTAGGTAAATAAAAAAAATCCATTCTAACCTTTCTTCAACCCCTGCCCACACATCCATAGAAGGTATTATATTAAAACTTCAATTCTTGTTATAATGGCTATAATTTACCAAATATCTTCCTTATTTGCAATATCCTTCCTCTTTCCTTATCCTACTTTTCTCTTAACTTTCTTATTAATTTTTTTTTAAAAATTGTCGCCCCAAGGTAGATCCGCCCCTGGTTATAGGTATATTTGGTAGTAAAATGTATTTAGTTATAAATGAGTGTTTGTTTTAGTCTTAATAGTATAAAAGGGAAAATAATGTTGCATTAGAGTGGATGAAACATAACGAAATAAAACAATCTTCATCTCCTCTTCTAAATTTCCTCTCTTCTCCCTCTCTTCCATATTCACGTGGTTGCTTGAGATTCAACAACCATAACATATTAACGTGGTCACTGGGAGTGTGATGGGAGAAAAAACATAAAAAAATTAAATTATTAGAAAATAATCAGAATAAGATTTTTCTCAATAAATGAAAAGAAAGATTGTATTATTTTTAATAATGATTTTTATAATATTTTAATATATACCTTCCTTACAATAGAAGATGTAACTTTCAAACCCTCACTTTGAAGGATAAAAATTCAAACTTAACACGTTATTGACTGACTCCCTCATCTCCCTCTCTAACCACAAATCCACAATTATTGACAAAACGAAAATATTTAAGGTGAATCCAAAACCATCTTTGCATTTAAGCCAACAAATTCAACTAGTAATATATATCTATCAACATTATTGTATGTATCTGCGAAACGCTAGTTAAGAATATCAACTGATAGCATTCAACTTATATATAAAATCATATATCTAAATAACCATACTAATATGTTTAGCTAAATTGGTAGGAGTTTAGCTTTTGTCACAACATTGACATTATATGTTCAAAACCTCACCAATCACTTTTTATTTCTTAAAAGAATACATATCATTTGGATTTTAATCACCACTTTTGGTCTTCATACTCACAAAAGTGAGAAGACAATTAAATCAAAAAGTTGTTCTTTAAAGTCCGAATATCTTTTGAGTAATCATTTCAAAACTCTTACAATTTCAAACGTAAAGAAGGGTTAATAACTATAATTAGGGTTCAAAGACGAAGTTTTGGATCGAATCATGGTTTAAATAGACAGACTCAAACCTAAATTCAGCCCCGCTAACATAATATCTAGAAATAGAACTAAAAAAAGTAAAGAAGAGTGGCGTACCGGTGATGGAGTTGAGAGCATTGAAACAAGTCTTGAAAAAAGAAGTGTTGGCTTCTTTAATTGATATGTTAATATTTGGTGCTTCCAATTCATTAAGAAGTGGTTCACTAACATCAACCACCTTATTCTCACCCTCCATTATTGTTACTTGTTTTTCTTGCTATTTTATTTTCTATATTTATAATCAATGTGTGAATTTTGTGAGAGAGAATAGAGAAGGAAAACGATGTATAATATACAAACAAAAAAATAAGATCACATTATAATATCATATCATACAATACTATAAAAGAACTGAAAAATTCCACATGGCGATTTTATAGAGTTTTGTATTAATTATGATTTTAAGTATTAAAGGTAAGTTTTCAAAAAAAAAAAATATTTATTAGATCAAATTATACAATCACACGATACTATAAGAGAATCATATCATATATAATTATAATATTATAAAAGAACTAGAAAATTGCACAAGGCGATTTTATAGAGTTTTGCATTAATTATTATTTATAGTATTAAAGGTAAGATTTTAAAGATTTTTATTAGATCAAATCATATTATCATACAATAGTATAAAAGAATAGAAAAATTGCAAATGACAATTTTATAGAACTTTACCAAATAAAATCATTTTTATAGGTTAAAATGTGATTGTGGGGCATTTAAATCATGTTCACTATAATATGAAATCATATCATATCATCATATCATACAATACTATAAAAGAACTGGAAAATTCCACATGGCGATTTTATAGAGTTTTGTATTAATTATGATTTTAAGTATTAAAGGTAAATTTTCAAAAAATATTTATTAGATCAAATTATACAATCACACGATACTATAAAAGAATCATATCATATCATCATATCATACAATACTATTTGTATCATATCATACTATAAGAGAATCATATCATGTTCACTATAATATGAAATCATACAATACTATAAGAGAATCATATCATATATAATTATAATAGAGTTTTGTATTAATTATAAGAGAATCAAATCATGTTCACTATAATATGAAATCATACAATACTATAATATGAAAATTCCACATGGCGATTTTATAGAGTTTTGTATTAATTATGATTTTAAGTATTAAAGGTAAGTTTTCAAAAAAAAAATATTTATTAGATCAACTTATACAATCACACGATACTATAAGAGAATCATATCATATATAATTATCATATTATAACAGAACTAGAAAATTGCACAAGGCGATTTTATAGAGTTTTGCATTAATTATGATTTATAGTATTAAAGGTAAGATTTTAAAGATTTTTATTAGATCAAATCATATTATCATACAATAATATAAAAGAATAGAAAAATTGCAAATGACAATTTTATAGAACTTTACCAAATAAAATCATTTTTACAGGTTAAAATGTGATTGTGGGGCATTCAAATCATGTTCACTATAATATGAAATCATACAATACTATAAAAGAACTGGAAAATTCCACATGGCGATTTTATTCATAGGTATTTTTATACTAATAAACTTCGTGCATTGCACGAGTTTATATACTAGTTGAATATATTTTGCTTATTTTATCAACTTTACTTTTTATGTTGATTAATTCATTGGATCGTGTACCGCTTTCTTCGGGTAAAGTCATAATCAATATTTTCTTAGTTTTTACGTTTTTTTGTTTTTATTTCTTTTTTCATATATGATCTTAATGCAAGTTAGAAAATCAAATAATTTATTTTGACAGCTAAAAGAGTGAAAAAGAAATATATCAACTCTAAAAGAAACCTTTTACGATTTAAGTTATGAAAGAAAAACAAAAATAAGAGTAAATATACTTGATGAATAGAGTTGAAGCCAACTATAATTCAAATTAAGAAAAGGAAATATTATTATTCTAAACTAATTTATATATTTTGTTAATCACTGTGTACCAAGTGATCCAAAAATTAAATTAAATTAAATTAAACGTTGGTCCGAGTCTTGATCCGTGCAGTTCAAATGTTCATTCAATGCACGTCAGAGATTAACAAGTATTTTTTATAATTATTAGTCCCTCCGATCAATTTAGTCGTCCTATTTGATTTTTTACATTATTCATCAATTCTGTTTTATTTGTATTTTATTCTTAATTAATAAGTTAAAACTGTCTAACTCAACCAAAAGATTAAACTGATAGTTGAGAGCTCAGGATATGTTATATACTCTAACTCGCCCCCTCACACGAGAGCCCTTTGGGCTCGAAGTGTGGATGCAGCACATGCCATCCTCATACTTGGTGTTAAATTTTCCACTTTAAATGAGGGGTGGTTGAGATTCGAACCTGTAACCTCTTGTCACCCTGGCTTCGGATACCGTGTCAAGGAACCAGCTCAACAAAAAGCTTACGCTGATGGTTGAGGCCCCAGTATATGTTATATACTCTAACAAAAACATAGTCATCTGAGATTTTGTTTGATTTATCTCAATGCAAGGATTATTCATATCAACTTTTCATAATTTTCATTTAACCATAGTTAGAGATATTAAAATTCAAAACGTTATCTCGATAAATGTACCCAAGCAAATGGGACAACAAGTATTATTCTGGGCTCCATGCCCTCAACGCTATATATATTTATTATAGAAGTACTGGTAGGATTTATGACTTTTCGTGAAAATTTAATATCATGATCATGTGATCTCGACAACACTATTAGAAAAACTATATAATTATTCGGTAAATCTTCCGAGCGACCATATGATATAAGACTTAGCTTAATCGGTTTAATATTAGTTTTTTTTAATATTTGATTAGTAATTGATCTATTTAAATTTATAATCGCTATTTTTAAAATCAAAACTAATTTCATTTATAAGTTATAACTGTAAGGTCTGAATTTATTACTCTTAAATTAAAATTAAATTTTTTTTTTAACAAAGAATCAACAGTTATTGACTCCTGATCGTTTTCAAAAGCATTCATTGAATCAATTGGCAAATATAATTTGAGATCGACACTTCCTCCATGATCACATCCGCTCTGAAATTGTGAAAAAAAAAAACATATTTAGCTAGAAATTGATCAAATTAACATTAAAATTAATCTCTTTTAGATTAAAATCAAAATTTTTATTTTAATTACTCTATTTAAAATTTACTTTAAGTTGAAATTGATATTTGGTCTCACCGTCTCAATATGACAACGTTTTTTGCAAGTTTCTGTAACAATTATTTGCTTGTTATTTGGTGAATATCACATCGAAACATGTGAAAAGTATTTTGCAAGAAATTTATATCGTACATCTTTGGTCATCGAATAGTCACTACACTCTCTTCCATTTAAACTACTATATAATCTCCGTAGGATGCACGACTTTATCAAATTTTCTCGTTTATTTTATATATTAAGAAATTATTAAAATTTTAAGAAATAAACTTTACATTATAATTATACACCTATCTCATTTCACTCTAACAATTGTATACGTTACGTACACTGTATCATATTTTGTATAATGCGCCCAGGTGGTTGTGAAAATTTAATTCACCACAAAAAAAATCACAACAAAAGATAAAAAAATTAATTATACATTTAATATAATCATATTTGTACTTTTCTATTTTTATTTTGAATTAAAGAGCAAATAGTTTGTATATGGAGTAAGTTTTTAATAAAAATTAGCATACTAATCTTTGTTAACAAAAATAATTACATTAATTTATATTAAATATTAGTACTATTAATAAGATATTTTAAACTCAAATATTATAACAAAGAAATATGTAAAATTATTTTATAATAGATCAAACGAAAAAGATAATTTTTCATAAAAAATATAAGTGACTTATATGAAGATAGTCACAACATAAATCATACTCCCTCCAATTCATAATAAGTGTCCACTTTGGGTTTGGACCGCATTTTAAGAAAAATCGTTGTGAGATATTTTAAGTGATTATAATAATTAAGAAGGTGGTAGGTGGGGTATTTTAGTGATTATAATAATTGAAAAGGTGGTAGGTGAGGTATTTTAAATAATATAAGTTGGGGTAGTTGGGGGTATTTAGGTAAAATATATTTGCCAAAAAAGCAACGTGGACAATTAGAGTGACTTTACCAAATAAAGAAAGTGAACATTTATGTTGAATTGGAGGGAGTATTAGAATTAAGAATAATTTGTCAATTACAGCCGCGAAGTTTAGTCATTTTGTGAATACCAGTCGCGAAGTTTTTTTTTTTGGCGAATTACAACCACCAAGTTTTGAAAGTGACCATAATTATGGCCAAATGACCGGTTGTCACCGTTGACCAGCATATTTAGTTTGATAAGTGCAATTAATTGCAATTATCCGCATCAATTTTATGCTCCTTATATGTAGTTTTAGTGGGTTTTAGGGTTAGTTTTTAATGATTTGTGATAATTTTGTCTCATGAGCTTTACATTGTGTTTTGTATGGATTTCGAGGCAAAAATTGGAGCTTTGTTAGGTATAGGAGTGATAAGAAGGTGAAGGCTTGGAGAAATAGCCTAAGATCCCTTGCCCAAGTGGAGAAATCACGCCGGAGACGCTCAAAACGGAAGGCAACAAGTCATGCTCAAGTTTCCAAGCCCCGAGATAAAGCATGTAAGCAAGAAATGGACACAGTGAATAAAGCCTACTCGGCTTTTGGGGAAGCAAATGTTGCAGACGAGTCGGCGGTAAAGCTTAAGACCAATATTTGAGACAGAGAGTAAAGTCGACTCGGCTTTACCTCTATGGACACCACCGCCGAGTCGGCTTTTTCTTCTGGAAAAAGCAGGCTTTTCAATTCATCTAAAGCCGACTCGGCTTCAACTCGAGCAAGTCCACAGCCGACTCGGCTGTATTGTTTGGATCGCGAATTCGACAGTTTTCTTCTCTAATTTTTGGAACCACTATATAAAGTGGCGGTTACTTTTGTAACATTAATCAGTTTTAATTTTTTTTCTGTAATTTCCTTTGGTAGTTCTTAGTTCTTAGTTTTTTCCTTTCAAGCATTCTTCGAAGAACAATTTGTAGCATTCGAATTCCGCATTTTCAGTTTATGTTATTTTCCAATTTCGTAAGTTTTCTTGTTTTATTATTTCTTTCTTCATCATTATCTATCGTTTATTGTATGTTTTACATAATCATGCATAGTGAGTAGTTTCTTTATCTAGGGTTAGGGTGAAATCCCTAATTCGAAGCATGGATTGATGTTTTATTGATTGATTGTGTGCGATTTGAGTCTATGATTGAACCTATGCTTAATGAACCTCGATTTAAACATCGTTGTTAGCCTTTTCAATAAAACGGAAGTTTGAGAATTGGTTTAACTTAGGATTGGGATATATTTGAGTTAAATTCCTTCTAGTATTAGCCAATAGATTGGAAGTTTGAGGATTAATGCTAGTTGGTCTTGAATCGACATTAGTCAATAAAGCGGAAGCTTGAGATTAAATAGATCACGTTCTCTCATGTTCATGGCTCAATTTCATACAATCATGAGAGTGATTGAATTCCATGTTAGAATTAGGTGATGCCCGACGCCCTAGTGTCTTTCATACCATTGTTATACATCATTTCCATTGTTGTCTTAATTATTTGCATCCTAGGATTAGAATATCACCATACATTTTTGTCTAACCCTTGTCTTAGTTAGTCATAAGCATACATATTAGAATTATCAAGCCTCCTTGTGTTCGACCCACACTACGCGTACACCGTGCGCTTGCGGTTAAATTAAAATTTGCTCATCAATGTTTGACTTTCTATTTTTCTGATTTTTCCTTTTTTTTTCCCTTTTTTTTTCTTTTTCCTTTTTTAATTTATTTTCTTCATCCCCAATAATCTTTCTCTCTCTTCCTCCTTTCTCTCTTCCTCCTTCTTCTGCATCATCTTCATCCTCTTCATCCTCCATCAATCTTCAGAGTCACCACTAATCTTCAAAGACACAATTTCTATCCAAAGTCCAAACCCTAGATTTGTTATCGGGTCTTAACAATTTGAGAATCCAAAAGGGAAAAAATCCAATTAGGGGATAATCCTGCAAAGCTCCATGTTCAATTCATGATTGGTTAATACCAAGATAAATAAAATATAAACAAATAGGGAATTAGAGAAATTTCAAAATCACTAGCCAAAAGACCGATCAGTCTTGTTATGGTCTGACTCTAATCAGATGGCAGACAATCCCCTTTCTCACCATGTCCATGTCCCTTTACCTTCAGACCCAGGTACCATTTTCTTCAAATTAAGTTTCTTCTTAATTGATTCCCAAAAAGAATTTCTTCATCCTCTTTCAAATTTCTCGATTATACTTTTGGTTACCAGTTATACTAATAAAGTTTTGTCTTTAATCATGAAATTTTTAATGGGCATATCAATAAACTCCAATTTGATTGGAAATTGTTGGTTTTTTGAATTGGATTTTTGTTATTTTGTCAATTTGTTCCTCTCATTTTTACTGTAATTGGATTTGTTGATTTTTTGAATTGGAAATTTATAAATCTTTCTGGGTTTGACCCTGAGATTGAGGCTACCGCCCGTAGACTGAACGCAGACCGACTTAGGAGACTTAGGCAGCAACAAGACAACATGGCCAATAATGCTAACCGATCTTTTGGCCAAATGGGTGCGCCCACGCTCACCCAAACTTCCATACCTTGCATAGTCAAACCTGATTTTGGGACCGAGAACTTTGAACTTAAACCCCACCTTATTCAAATGATTTGAAAGGAATCATTTTTGTGGTCACCCTAGCGAGAGCCCACATGACCATATAGCAGACTTTATAGGAAGGTGTGACACCATCACCGCCAAAGATTTGTCCATGGAGGCGGTGAGGATGCGGCTTTTCCCCTTCAGTTTGAAGGATAAAGCCAAGTCCTGGCTCAAGTCCGAACTAGCAGGCATATATACGACCTGGGAGGCTCTAGCTAATGGCTTCTTAGCCAAGTTCTACCCTCCTAGGAAGACATCGCAAATTCGGACCCAGCTGCAAACATTTAAGCAGCAGCCTTTTAAATCCTTTTATGAGGCATAGGAGAGGTTTAAGGACCTTCAGCTTAATTGTCCACACCATCAAATACCCAACTGGTTGCTTGCTCAGTCCTTCTATGGGGGACTATTTGATGAACATAAATCATCGATAAACGCCGCATGCGGCGGTAACATGGATTCCAAGCTTCCAGACGACCTCTTAAGACTTTTTGAGACAATGGCCAAAAATGGTCACTCATGGAGCAACGAGAGAGGTCCGGTAATCCAGGGCAATAGTACTGATTCTGAAACCATCAAGGCACTTACTAAGCAAATAGCCAATCTCACCGAACATATGGCTAAGGTAAACATGGTAAAATCTTCTTCCAACTCTACTAATTCTGTTGTTGCTTGCGATACATGTGGTGTCCCAGGTCACTGTTCGAGCTCTTGCCCCCAAGTTCACGAGGAGGTAAATGCTCTATACAGTAACCCTACTGGTGACCCGCACTCTAACCGTTACAATGCAGGTCATAAGCATCCGAATTTGTCCTACACAAGCACCAATGTGCTAAATCCACAGCATGTCCAAGCTCCATTTCAGCAACCACCTCCGTACAAGCAATATGCTCAACCACCTCAACCTAGCCCTTAGGTCTGAGGTAGATGAGTTGAAAGGCATAGTGCGGAATCATATTCAGAGCAGTGTCACTCACATGAAATTCCTTGAGACACAATTAGCTCAGATTGCACAACAAGTCAATACTCGGGCCCCCAATCAACTCCCAAGCCAACCAGAGCCCAAAAACAAGGAGCCCAATCAGATAAATGCCGTGATCGAGGTGAAAGGTAATCAACTATTTGACCTTCCTCTCCAGGAGGTGTCTTCTGTGGAGCCTATTATTGCTACTAAGTCTAATGCTGTTTGTTCTGAAATTGTTGAAATTGACCAGGAAAATAAGAAAATGTCTAGGGTAACCGACATAAAAATGACTATATCCCTTTCCCTCAAAGGTTATCCCAGGCTAAACTTGAGAAGAAGTACGGGAAGTTCTTTCAGTTGCTCAAAGACAAATCTTTAGAGACGTCTTTTCTAGACATGCTAGCTCAAGCATCCACGGTTCCTTAAATGTTTAAGGATTCACTATCCGACAAGCATGGGGGAATCGTCAATGTTCCTAAGTTAGGAGACCCCGGGAACTTCAATATTCCTGTTACTATTGGGGGTGTTTCGATAGACAGGGCTTTATGTGATTTAGGTGCTGGTGTGAGTTTGATGCCATACTCGTTGTATAAGAGATTAGGAAATCTTGGTGAACTGGCCCCCCATGAGAATAAATTGCAACTTGCCGACCGTAGCATTATTTACCCTAGGGGAATTTTGAGAGATGTGTCGGTGGGTATTGGTCGATCTGTGGTCCCTTGTGATTTTTTGATTGTGGATATACCTGAAGACCATACGACCCCAATCATTTTAGGGAGACCATGTTTAGCAACTTGTAGGACAGTTGTGGATGTCGCTAGAGGTAAGATTGTGATGGACATAGGGGATGTTAAGCATAAGTTCAATATTGATCGTTCCCCTGCGCTTGCGGTTAAATTAAAATTTGCTCATCAATGTTTGACTTTCTATTTTTCTGATTTTTCCTTTTTTTTCCCTTTTTAAATTTATTTTTTTCATCCCCAATAATCTTTCTCTCTCTTCCTCCTTTCTCTCTTCCTCCTTCTTCTGCATCATCTTCATCCTCTTCATCCTCCATCAATCTTCAAAGTCACCACTAATCTTCAAAGACACAATTTCTATCCAAAGTCCAAACCCTAGATTGTTATCGGGTCTTAACAATTTGAGAATCCAAAAGGGAAAAAAATCCAATTAGGGGATAATCCTGCAAAGCTCCATGTTCAATTCATGATTGGTTAATACCAAGATAAATAAAATATAAACAAATAGGGAATTAGAGAAATTTCAAAATCACTAGCCAAAAGACCGATCAGTCTTGTTATGGTCTGACTCTGATCAGATGGCAGACAATCCCCTTTCTCACTGTAACACCCCCAAAGTAGGTCAAGATATTGAAAACCCTTTTTTTTTTAGAAAAGCTTGAGTCAAAACCTACTCATGAGAGTGTTACCGCCACATCTATTCCTAAGGAAATAAATGTAAGGCTTAACGACTAGGAAAAACAACTTAAATAAAATTTGAATCCAACAAAGGGTCTTACAAATTTGGAAACGACTTAAACGTAAACTGTGTCTATATAAGAACTTTAAACAACTGAAAGTAAACTGACATAAGACTCTAATAACAGTTATAACTCTAGGTGATCCTCACTCCACAACCCCACGTGATCAACCACCTGCAAAAATAAGAATACAAGAAACAAGGGAAAGCTCCCAAAAATCAGAAAAACTGAGTAATTCCAACTCCATCCCGTAAAACAATTTTAGTTGGAATAATTTAAGAAGACAAACTATAAATGAGTTGAAAATAGTTGTAGAAATTAAAGTATTATCAAGCTGAGTTAAAGATCAAATTTTATTAATATTATAATAAGATAAAACATAAGCCAATTAATTAATTTGACATTTAATGGCGACAACACATATATCCAATTTTAATTTGAGGGAACGAGAACGCCAGTAGGCCGAGGCTTTACCCCTATACCTACTTCCTCAAGAGGTCGTCACCCCAAATAATTCATCAAGGCCAGCAGAGTAGTCTCAGGTAACCCTAATGTGCACAACCCCTTCTACTTTGATCACAACAAATAGAAGGAAGACCAAAAATCGTATCGAGCATCAAAAATAATAATAATAACCTGTCGGCAGCTATACTAACCAAACAGGGCAACCTGTTCATCACTCTTATACTTGGATCACAACAAATATAAGAGCTTCATTCCCATCGTGTTACACTTTACGTGATTTAATATGTTTTAATAATTAGTCATGAGCACAAAATCAGATAGTCAAACATACATTATTTATTTTATTTATGAACACAAATTCTCCAAGTAAATATCTCAAGAATATCCATTTGAAACCTCATTTATCAAATCACCCTTTTACTCAATTGGTGATGACAACAATTAATATCATGAGTATTTTTCTTTCTAATCAAATCGTCTTTAAAAACCATTATTAAAAATAATAATATAACTTCCATAAAATAATAAAATCATAAATAATTTTCTTTCAAATTTAAACCGTATTAAATTTTGCCATTAAAATAATAATACAAGTTTTATCAAAAATAAGAATCATAAATCCAGTTTGACTGAAATAATATTCAATATAAATTGAGAATAAAATATACTTCTAAAACATAATGTAATATAGAATAATATACATACAAAAATCATGTAACACTTTTAAACAAGTTACTATCACTTAGCACATAATACTAACGGGATAATCCTAAATAGATGGACATCGAAAATTACCTTGTCACGCGATCTTAGAAAAACGTACGCTCCTAGTTATCCTGACTCACGTATCCGCAGTCTACACGATAAAGTAAGAAGTCTCGAATTAATACCCGGATCAACCCCAAACGAAATAAATAAATTAAAAGACTTTCGGTTAAAATATAATTTATTTAAAAGACAAATTTTAAAATGATAGTTTAGACCTTAAAAGATTAAGGATGGAAGAATAACTTTTTGGGGATAAAGACAAAGTTTAAATAATAAAACTAAAAGGATTAAAATAAAATAAAGTAAAGAAAAGGAAAAAAAAAAAGAAGTAAAAGTTAAAAAAAAAATAACTTAAAAAGGAAAAGAAAATCAAAGAGGAATTAGAAAAGTAAATAAAACAAGGTTACTGGGTTAGAATAACCCACGAAAACCAACAGGAAGAAGGGGCAAGAGAGAGAGAGAAAAGAAGGAGGAGCAGGCTCGGTGGCAGCCGGCCAGCGGCGCCGGTGACTGCCGCCCCACACCGGCGACACCCCGGTGGTCCTCCTCTCGCCGGGAGGTCAGAAACCATTTTTTTTTTTTTGTATATTTCTTCAATTTCTCAGATTAGAAAAGAGGTAAAATACTTTGAAGTAATGGGATTCCTACCTTTGAACTCTCTCTCTTTTTTTTTTTTTTCTTCTATGAGCAATTGTAGATTCAGAATACTAAAAGAAATTTGTGAAAACTAAATCTGAATTTTGGTGAAGTTAGGTTAAAATCTGATTAGAATGGTATATATATATATGGTTGAGGAAGGAGGTTACAAGGTCAGTTTAATGGTGAGAATGAAGATAGTGGGGAGGAAGGGAAGGATTGAGATGCAAGAAAAAAATATCAGTTTTATAAACTGATTTACGGTTTCTTTCCTCTTCAAAAAAAAAACTAATTTTCAGTTTTAAAAACTAATTTTTGAAATAATTATTTTTCTCTTTAAAAAAAA
>CM025927.1:12886988-12899369 GCA_000753965.2 Amaranthus hypochondriacus
TTTTAGCGCCTAAATTTTTTCTTTAATATTTTGTCATCACTAATTAAATTTTATTAGTGATGTAGAGATTTGAAAATTTTCTACGATGATTAGAAACTTGTTAAATCGTAACGTGGTTATGAATCGTAACAAGAAACGTAAACTTTGGAGTAAAACTTAAAGTTGAGCAACTACCGATGATAGTTCGAGAAAATTTTAATTATTACCGCAAGCATATTATTTTTTACCATGATGGAGTAAAAATTAAATATTTCATACACATATACAGTGATTTTAAACATGAAGTACAAGTTACATAACTTGTTACATGTACAACAATTTTTACCCAAACCTTAAACTATCTTAGATAAACCTTTCTTACACTATAATAGACCAAATTAAGAGACAAAAACCCACCTCAAATCAGCCCCAAACAGCAGCCCCTAGCTGCCATTCTACCCCTCTTTTTGCCCCAAAACCCACTTACACACTCACCAAACTCTCTACCCAAAGCCCCATTTGTTCTAACCTAAAACACCATCATGACAAGCATGCAAACATAGAAATTAAGAGCTATTTGTTGTCAAATTTTTAGTTTTATAATCTTCTTTCACACTTTATTTGCTCCCAAATTCACCCATAAGAACTAAAGAAGTTCAATCTTACAATTCCTAGCAAAAAACACCTTATTTCTCATCAAATCTTCTTCAAAAACCCATCTAAAACTTCTGAAAATTTATCTTTATAAACTCAAATATTCCATAAAAATAATCTTCATTTCAAGAGCTTTCCATAGACACCAAACTTGAAGAAATCCACCAAGCATAGAGTAAGTTATGATCATTTCTTTATTCCACTAGTTTTTGTTAAAACTTGTTCATGAAGAACAGTCTTACATGAATCTTTCTATAAACTAAGATCATTTTAATATGGATATTTTTGTATCTAAAACTAAGAAAATTATCACTTATAAAACCTCTATAAAAAAAAAAAAAAAATCGATTATAATAGAAAGTAAAAGAAAAGAAAATGTTATTTTCACAAACTTATATATTTTCTTACTTTAAAATTTTAAGTAAAATTATGAGACTTGATTAAGTATGTTGCTCAACATAATAAGTATACTCCAAATATGTTAAAATCATCACAAGTATTAGTTTAACAACTCCAACTAAGAAAAGTTAAATGCATGTTAGAAATCCAAAATTATTATTGATTTTTGGATGAATGCAATATGTTTAGTTGAAGAGTTGGAGTTGAGGCTTGAAGGGCAAGGACCCGAAGTTGGAACCACTTCTAAGAATGCATCGGAGCTTACGTAGGAGCTTACGAAATACTTATATAGGCTTGGAGTCGAGGTATGTCACATGGGGTGATTTTTAAAGGGTTTAAGAACAAGTTGGGAAAGTTTTGTATAAACTTGTTTTTTTTTAAAAAAAATAAAATTCCCAAAGAGAAGTTCTTAAATCTTGAAAAATGATATCAAAATGATAATTTTGAGTATGTAATGATTTATTACATGTATTATTTTTGTGGGCATCATGCATGTTGATTTTAAGAATTGTTGTATGTTTAAAGGCATGCTTTACACTACTTTGTGAAAGTAATTGTGATGGAAATGGTTTTATGGACTTAGAAAAATATTTAAAATGCATTTTAAGAGTAATTTCAGTAGCTATATGTTTAAAATAATCTCTTGAATAATTTTGTTGAAATTTATTCGTTAAATCGATATTTTAATGGGTTTTAAGGTGTTAAATACTCTTATTATGAAATATGGTATTACATAAACTCTTGATCATCAAAAATAATTAATAAAATCATATTATAATGTCTCCAACAAGATTTGGCCAGAATATATTTAATTTGGAATTTTTCATGATTTTTGTGTAATCGTTAAATTGTTTATCGGTAAATTGTTAAATAGTAAAATATAAAATAATCACTAAATGAAGACATATGGACTTGAAATTTTTGTCACATACTTATATTGACAGTAAATAGATTTGGTAAAATTTTGAGAACCTTTTGTTGACGTTTAAGGACCTTAATAATTTTTACTCGGTTATTAGTAATCGGTAAGTTAGAAAACGGTAAAATACAAAATAAATACTAAATGACGTCTTTTGAGCATGAAACTTTTATGAGACACTTATATAAACAGTATATACATGTCGAAAAATTTATATGGATTTTCGTGACCATATATGGACTTAAATAAATTTTATTCGATTTATCGGTAAAATAACAATATTAATTATTAAAAATACCCCACACGGTTTTTAATGGTTATTTAAAATTTTATATTCCTTAAAATAGTTTCTGGAACATCATAAAAGTTTTTATACTAATTTATTTGGACTTAAATAATTTTAAACCGATTTTATTGATTTATCGATAAAATGTCTATATAAAAAATATAAAATATTATACATGACATTTATTAGTTAAAATGAGCTAATAAAAGTATTATATGACTTCTAGAACTTTAGTATAAAATAAGTTTTACTTAGATGGCTTATAATTTTTTATGGACTTAAAATACCATTTAAATAACGGTAAATACCTAAATCGTCGAAAATAATCATAAAATCATTATAAGTGGCATAACCAATCATAATCTGATGGGACAACCTTAAACTCATTTTAATTAAGGTATTATAATGACTTGATTAATTTGAGCCTTGTTGGAGAATTAATATGTATTTTTGTAAATCAATTATCGATTTTATTATCGGCAAAACTATTTCGTATTTAAGGAAATAGTGTTTTATGAAATCTTTTTTTCATAATGATTTTAAAGACTTATGAACTATATCATAGTTATTTTGAATTAATTTCAAAACTCTTTGATTGAAACTAAACATTTTAGTGGTTTCCTTGAAAAATCGTCTTGAATTTTTAATTACTTTTTGTAGCGATGCATTTCCACACATGCTAGTGATGCCCCAATAAAATACAAAGGTTATGTTTGATGATATGATTATGCTAAGCATGTTTTACCCATGTGGGAAATATTTGATTTTGCTATATTGTAAAGAAAGTATGTTTTGCTATGTTGCAAATAAAAGATGTTTATCTTAAGGAAAAAGTTAATATTTTTGACTTTTCAAATGCTATTGAAATTTCAAGGTATATATTATATACAAAAAAAAAATGTTTTAGCCTAAATGGCGGGTACATATGCCACAACAAATGTTGTGTGCATGATTAAACGGCTCACCAATGCTGAGCGCTTATTGTTCACAATACCATTGTGTTACACTTGCCGGACATGTCGCGGACGGTAGACCGACTACCAAACGAGTCACAGGATGACTCATAAAGTACCCATGCAAACTTATGATATGAGTTTGAAATTGATTGGATCCATTGAGATCTTAAGATTTATGATGAAATTTGAGAATTTGAATTACTATAAAACCATTGAACTGGGTTTGAATGATAATATGATTTATCAAATGAAAAAGCATCTTTCAAAATGAATTTACTCAAATCAAAAGGTTCTGATAACTTGTTTGACGGACACTAATGTGTTTATACTCAGCCTTTTTGCTGATACTATGCTTTGTATGTTTTTCAATGGTTTTGTTTTTAGAGTAAACCCCTATGGCACCTCGACGAAGAATGGATATGCGAGCGGAAGATGAACCCGAGTTGGAGTATGACTCCCCTTTTGTTTAGATCTCTTTATTGTATTTGAGAGACTATTAGTTTGGTTGTTTAGGTTTGGACTATTTTAAGGATGTAATTTGAACTTTGGACTTATTTCGATATGGTTGTAATTTTCCTTTATTTTAGACAGTTAAGACTTCCGTTATATTGCTTTGGTTGTGGTTCAAGTATTCTACTTGGACATTGGTTTATTCTTTAAGTAATCCCCTTTATTGTGTTGGCAAAAGCAAGCTTCCGCTTGATTAATACTAAATTCCAATTAGTCTTTGCCTTCATAATTCAAGGCGGTTACACTAGGGTTGTGGGGATGAACACTTCGATCTGGTCAAATTTTCTTACAACAACAGTTATTAGGCCTCAATACAGATGGTTCCATTCGAGGCTTTATATGGACGACATTGTCGTAGTCCGGTTTATTGGGACGATTTCATCGAAACGGTGACTTTAGGACCTGATTTGTTTTTCCCAAATGACTGAGAAGGTGAGATTGATAAGGGATCGCTTGAAAGCTGCACAGGATCGTCAGAAGTCTTATGCTGATTTGAAGGGAAGTCCTGAGGAGTTCTTCGTGGGAGAACAGGTGTTCCTTCGCGTATCACCCATGCGTGGAGTGGTACGTTTTAGTGCTCGTGGAAAGTTGAGCCCTCGATACATCGGACCATATGAAATTTTGGAACGTGTTGGTAAAGTGGCGTATCAGTTGGTGGCTCTTCCAAATTTCTTAGAAAAGGTCCATGATGTGTTTCATGTGTCTCAGTTAAAACGGTATCATGTTGCGGCCTCTCTTGTCTTAGATCCCGACCTTTAGAATTGGATACATCCTTGACTTATTCTGAGCAACCGGTTCGAATCTTGGACACGAAGATTCGTAGTACACAAAGGAAGGATATATCTATCATAAAAGTTTTGTGGTCAAATCACGAACGCGAGGCAACTACTTGGGAAACCGAGGACTCTATGCGGGATAAGTACCCTCACATTTTTCAGGTTAGTCGCGTTACGGGGACGTAACTTCTTTAAGGGGGGTAGAGGGCGATAGGAATTTCGCGCGAGCGCTAATAAACTACTTTGACCTAATATTGTTGTGTTTCAAATATTAAAATAAACTTCTTCGGCTTGAAATGTTGTGTTTTAAACATGTGACGTTTTGTGCTAATGTGTGCAGTGTTGTGTTTTATACTAGTGTGTTTCTTGCAAGTTACGAGGGCGTAACTTCTTTTAAGGGGGATAGTCTGTAACACCCCATACTTTTATCGAGTTTTTAATAATCATCTATATAAATAGATCATCAATATAAGTTAATTAGATTAATTAAGTAGACAAGTATCACATAGTGTTTCTTTTACCCTTAAACAATCATACTATTCTCTAAAACAATAAGAGAATTTGCCACTTGGCACTACTACAACACATTTTTTCCCCCTCAATATCTTGATGAAATCATAAGGTTTTTAATTTTTTAATTTTTTCTTTTTAAATGTAATTACCATTTTAATGTAATCAGTATCAGTTTTTTTCAAAGTTAATTTACCTTAATTATTGTTGTCAAATGTCAAAGTAAATTAGATACACGTTTTGTCAAAAAATTATGTCTTAAATCATTCTGATTTAATTGTGGTAAGTAAATAATTGGACAATACTAATTACTAATTAATGCTGTCAATTATAAAACTAAATTTGACAAATTTTATGTTTTAAAATTTTCATGTTAAATCATTTATGATTTAATTGTGGTAAGTACTAATTGGAGAATACTAATTAGGAAAAATTGTTTTTAAAAAGCCAATATTTTTGCCATCTGCAAATAAAGAGTCAACGTTTCATTTATTCAATAAAAAGTCAACCTTTGTCTCATTTTTGCAAATAAAGAGTCAACGTTTCATTTATTCAATAAATTTAGAGTTGAAAACTTACCTGCTATCCCTTTATTTGCAAAATGAGACAAAGATTGTCTTTTTATTGAATAAATGAAACGTTGACTCTTTATTTGCAGATGGCCAAAAGGTTGGCTTTTAGAAATAATTTTTCCTACTAATTATTACTAATTACTAATTATTAATAATTTATAGGGAAAAGTGTCAAAAAATACCAATTAAAAAATTTTTTCTGAAAAAAGCACCTAATAAAAAAAATTTCCAAAAATACCTAACAAAAAATTTTCTTTTCAAAAGAGTACAAACTAACGGCTGGGGTTAAGTTTTCCGTTATCTTTTTATGCCCATCTTTAAAAAGTACCTAATAAATTTTTTTTTTCAAAAGAGTACCAAGAACACAACATAATATCTAATACAAAAACAACATAATATATAACTCTAAGAACATAATCCAAAAAAAAGTTCACACATCATTCAATAAAAGCACAATAATAATAATAATAATAATAATAATAATAATAATAATAGTAATGATGATAATAATAATAATAATAATGATAATAATAATAATAATAATAATAATAATAGTAATTAATAATAATAATAATAATAATAATAATATAATAAAGAAAAAGTGTCCAAAATTACCTAATAATTTTTTTTTAATAAACGGTCAACTTAACACCAACCGTTACTAATTTTTAATGATCGAATATATTTCTCATTATTAAAATTTATAATATACTAATTTTTTCTATTTTCTAAGCTTTTCTAAAGATTTTCTCATCATTTTTAATTTTTATTGATTTAGAATTGGATTTAGAATTAATTCATGTACATTATTTTTTATTTAATTTTTTCATGTGCGGTAGTTGTACAATATCTCAACCAAAAAAAATGTAACAACTAAAGATCTTTTCTTTAACCCAAATTTTTTCTCTTCTCCAGAATGGCGATTCCTTTTCAATTTTACTTTAGAATTTATCACAATCAGACATTGTCATTAAATAATTAGTAGTTATTTCTATCATACATTTTATTCAAACTAGATAATTTTATAACGATAATATATATTTGCATTGCCATTATTTATAATTATATTTATCAACACATTAATACTTCCGTGCATTGCACGGGTATATATGTAACACCCTTGAATTTCCGACCCTCTGAACGGAACCAAAACCGAAAGAGAACGGAGGAAATTCGGGTGTTACATTTAAAATAAAATAAAATAAATAAAGATAAGGTTTAAGTTTGATTAAAGGATTATAGAAAAAACTTCCAAACAAAACCCTACGGAAATTTCGGCAGCATTTGCCTTGAAACTTGACGCATCAAAAGAATTACGCAGGTAATAATCCATCATGAAGAAGAGGTATCAATAACCTCATAACAAAGATCACGGCGGAAAGGTTATCGCCAAAACGTCTGTCGACATGCTAAGCATGGATCGTGGTTCCCATATAAACACTTGAGTTTTCCAAAAACATACAAACTATACAATCCATTCGAGATACTATAACGAATTACAAAACGAAATAAATCTTTGCAGCAGAAAGAATTACATAAAAAGGAGGGCACGCGCCTCAACCAAAAACATATACAAATTCATTTCAAAAAAAACACATGTAACGTCAAAAATAGATAGAACATGACACGTGTCAAGATTCTCACTCAATTCTCCCCATATGCAATGCAAGGAAACTCCAAAACCTGCAAGATCTATCTATGATACCTCTGCTGCTCAACGTAAAGTCATAGACAAACGTGTCATAGCAGGGCCATCAAAGACAAGCCATCAACAAGGAAACAAACAGTACACGTCAGTAACTAACAATAAATTATGTATATGTAACCATAACCAATTTCAACAAAACAAGGTGGGGAAGACACCCCAATGTGTAAGCATCTACTCCATCTATTTCTCAATTCTATATACTTCTCAATGCCTTCATCGTTTTCTATCTCTTCATCAATTTCATATATCCTCTTATGTGACTAGAGGCCACCATATTGGGGTTTGCAAGACCCACATGGTAACACCTCAGCCAAGGACGGTGACGGCCATGCCGGCGCCCAATGGCAAAGTATGATCATACCCCCGTACAGCGACCATATATAGATGGTCCATGCCTCCGGGAACTAATCCAGCTGGGGTACCAATCCAGTGGAGTCACAGTAATTATCCAACTTAATATCTCATCAATAAAAGTCTCATTCCCATTCCAACTTCATAAAATCCAACATCTTACTCTTGCGATATCAGAACCCATTCTCTACATTCTCTACAACTGATTCCCACTTGTAGCACCAACTTAACAAAATTTAATGGCAAATCATATTCAGAATAGCTCATGTAATATTGTTACGCAGAGAAAACATATTCAAAATGCGTGCAAGAATTAACTACTGCGTGTACTTACCTGCAACTACAAGATAACAAGTCGCAAAAATCACTTCGAAGGAGGTTCTTAAGCCCCTCTTATGAACCGGGCACCTATACACGTTAACAGTAAGACTAATAAGCCTACTTCACATCATTTAAGAAGCACTGACTTCATACAAGTACACAATCAGTCAAACAAGTTTCGATTCAAGTTAATACGCATTCTAAACGCACTTATGCAATAAATTCAACCCATGTTCACACATGAACTACGCCATCAATTCCAATCAAACTATAACATTATATTCTAGTCAAGTTTATATCAAGATATGTTCAAGTGAAAGGGCGCAACCCTATGCTTGTGCACTCTAATCAAGCTACTAATGGGAAAGCTTAAGAACACATAATGTATGATGTTACACTCAATAACAGTCATATCACTCATGGTAGTAGCGATTTATTATTTTTCCAAGGATTTTAGAGTAAAACGATTAAGAGTAAATTAAATTTGTAGCTTGACGAATTAATAACGATTCGTATAACTTGGGTCAAAGTCACAAAACTTAGCAACACAATTGAACATCTCAATATAACAATCAAGCTCAAAACTAACCACCTCATCAAACGACTATAACCATGACAATACTTTCATTAATGACAATTACGACCTTAATTTTTCTTAGTAATTATTATTATCATTTACTCTACAACAATGGGTATCAACAATACTAGTCATACCACCATGAGTGAAGTCATATAAACAATAACTAGCCACCATTCATCAACCATGTCACATAAACAAGACTTACACAAGATTTTAAATCAATAACACACCATCCAAACCACAAAAGTAGTACATACTACTTCTAATTCATCCAATCCTAACTAATTCAAGTTTAAATTACACTTTCTAATATCTACTCACTTTAAATTCTATCAAGATATTACTTAATCTAAACTAAGATTCATGAATTTACCCAAAATATTACATTTAAATTCATTATAATATAAACCCTAAAACAACCATAACTTATTTATGTTCAATTTCAAACTCTTAACTTCTTACCAAGTCAATTTAGAGCATAAAACAACCATTAAAATTAAGAATAACATCAACAATCATATAACAATTAAAAATTACAAGAAAAGAAAATAACATTAAGGAGAAGAGTTTAAATGGCTCACAAAATAAGAAGAAGATATGTCTTACAATGGGAAAATAAGAGAAGAGGGAGAAGGAGATGATTATGGTGGTGGAGGAGAGCCCAAACGGCTGGGACAGCCGTGTGCTGGCGGCTCAGCTGCTGGCCGGCTGTAGGGAGACGCGGGGGCTGCTGTCCTGGGCCTTGGTGGTGCCGCCAGACGCCGGTGGCAAGGAAGAGACGCGGCTGGCCTGGTGGTTGCTCGTGGTGGCTGCCGGCTGCTCAAAGGTGAGGGAGATTGGGGTGGTTCACGTGAGAGAGAGGAAAGGGATATGGGTTTTAGTCTCTTTGAAATGGAGTGAAGGCTCCTATATATTTTTTTTAGGGTTCATGACCTATCATGGGTATTGGGTATTATTATATTATTATTATTATTATTATTATTATTATTATTATTATTATTATTATTATTATTATTATTATTATTATTTATTATTATTATTATTATTATTATTATTATTATTATTATTATTATTATTATTATTATTATTATTATTATTATTTCTAGATTCACCTTCTTGAAATGCCCACTTATAAAACTCGTTTTCGTGTGCCCACACATTCTAATAAAATAATAATTTGATTCAAACTTCTTTATTTTTGAAGTCATACTTGTATTTTTAATATAAACATATGTTAATATTTAAATTCGTTTACAAACGAAACTTATTAAACTACATTAAAATTAATTTAATATAATTATAAAATCCCTAAAAGTTATTAAAATATTAATTAATGAAGTCAGAAAATCTCGGGGTGTTACAGACTACCCCCCTTAAAAAGAGTTTCGTCCCCGAAACTGAGGTAACAAGAGTACCACCCTAAAAAAAATTTATATTTCTAGTAACTCGAGAAGGTGTTTTATCTATTTCAGCTCATGAATTGACGTAAGAATCGTGTGCTTGTCGACACCAGTGACAAAAGGATACTCAATCTATCAAAATATATTTATTCATATTTCATTTCGAATGTTTGTAAACACCTATATTGACTCAAACAACTCATCACAAGCACGTAAATACCACACAATTTAATTCAAACAATTAATCAAAAACATGTAGATATCACACAATTTGGTTCAAACAATCAATCAAAAGCATGAAAATTGCAATAGATTGTTATCATCGACGAGAAAATGCATGCAAACACGCGAAAATCTAACGCATTCTACCCCCCTTAAGAACTTAGTTACGACCTCGTAACTCACTAACCTCAGGAAAAAGGTGTGGGTATTTCTCACGCATGGAATCCTCGGTTTCCCACATTGCCTCCTGTGTGCGCTGGTTAGCCCATAGAACTTTCACCATCTTTATATCTTTCCTCCTCGTACTGCGCACCTAGAATCTAAGATCCCAATGGGTTTCTCTTCATTAGACAAATTCTCATCAAGGTCTAAGGGTTCGGGGTCTAGCACATGAGATTTGTCAGGGACATATCGCTTCAGCTGTGAGATATGAAACACGTCATGGACCTTACCCAACTCATTGGGTAATGCTAGTCTGTAAGCGACCTTTCCTACTTTCTCTGTGACCTCATAAGGTCCTATAAACTTTGGGCTCAACTTTCCCTTCTTGCCAAACCTCATGACTTCTTTCATCGGCGAAACTTTCAACAGTACATAATCCCCTACGACAAACTCATCAGGTCTCCTCTTAAGATCTGCGTAGGACTTTTGTCGATCCTGGGCCGCCTTAAGTCTTTCTCGAATCATTTTTACCTGATCGGTCATCTCCTCTAACATAGTCGGGCCTAGAGTGACAGACTCGCTGAAATCATCCCAACATACCGGATTACGACATCGATGACCATACAAAGCCTCGAAAGGTGCCATCTGAATGCTTGCTTGATAACTATTGTTATATGAAAATTCCACCATATCTAAGCACTCATCCCAAGATCCTTGCCTATCCAAGGCTACGGCTCGCAACATATCTTCAAGAGTCCTATTAGTGCGCTCGGTCTGTCCATCAGTAACAGGGTGAAAAGATGTGCTTCTTAGAAGTTCAGTACCCAGAGCTGCCTTGAAGGCTTCCCAAATTTTGACACCTAGTATCACGATCAGAAACTATAAACCTAGGGACACTATGGTATCGCACAACATTCTTAAGGTAAGCTCGAGCCAACTGATCCATACTCCACTGATTATTCATCGGAATAAACCTACCACTTTTGGTGAGTCTATCCACAATCACCCATAACGTATCATGTCCCGACCTAGTCCTTGGTAAACCTGAAACAAAATCCATAGATATGTCATCCCATTTCCTCTCATTTTAACTTTCATTTGAGTAAGAAAGATAAGAGCATTTCTTTTTCTCTCCTTTTCTCTCTTGATATCGATTCTTCACAAAAAAAAAAAACTTGTGTATTCATCCAATCTCTCAATCAAGGGTAAGTGAAATTCAAGTGTTAATATTAGATTTTTACTTTCAAGATAAATTATATTTTATATTTTGCTTATGATGATATCCTATGACTTTTTAGGAGGATTGAGTATTTTATATAAGTTTTTTTTTATTTATATAATCCTTTAATTAAATTGTTTTGTTAAAAGGATTAAATTAAAATTTTATTATATAAGATTTTTCCTTGATCCAAATTCTTTAATAAAATTTAAATTTGTTACAAGAATAAAGTCTATTTTAATATTTAAATGAATTTATTTTATGATCTAAATTTTTTCTAGCAAGATTTCAATTGTTAGAAGAAATTTAAAATGTATGGATTAAGTAATGTAATTATCCGTGAGTTTATAAATCCTTTAACAAAATTTGATTTGTTTAAAGGATTATGATTATTTATGTGTTTTGATTTATGATTCTCTACAAAATTTTAATTTGTTAAGAGAATCAAACATTTAATTCAATTATCATAATTTATGAATTTTAGAGTGTTTTGAAAGATTTTGTGGATGAGAATGTTTTAGTTTGATGAATTTATGCTTTGATGATGATGCATTTTTATGTATTATTATGTGTGTGGAAATATATTAAGTGGTTGTGTGATAGGAAAGATAAATTGTGTCGTTTGTGGATTCGGTTTTATAAGATTTTCTTGACCATAAATTGTTAAAAAGGATCTTATAAATTGGATAATAAAATATGTGAAATAATAACTCATTAACGAGTTTTTTTCCGGACAGCAGCTGCTGTCTCGGGGTGGCGCCTTTTGTTTCGAAGGTTGGATGCGTTTCGTTGTTGTTTTATTTAACCGGTGTGTTAAAATTTGTTAAAACGCTTAAAATAATTAAAAAAAGTAAATG
>CM025927.1:12901086-12918269 GCA_000753965.2 Amaranthus hypochondriacus
GAATTAACTTTGTGGTCTTTGAAGATTAGGATTCTTGAAAAGGGGAAAAAAAATCTAGGCTTTAGATTTTGGAGAGAAATTGAGTCTTTGAAGATTAATGGTGAATTTGAAGATTAATGAAGGATGAAGATGATGGAGAAGAAGGAGGAAGAGAGAAAGATTATTGGAGATGAAGAAATTAAATTAAAAAAAAGGAAAAAGAAAAAAAAAAACTCAAAAAAGGAAAAATCAGAAAGATGGAAAGTCAAAGGTAAATATGCTGGTCAACGGTGACAACCGATCATTTAACCTTAATTGTAGTCACTTTTAAAACTTGGTGGCTGTAATTCGCAAAAAAAAAATTTGCAGCTGTAATTCACAAATTATTCTAGAATTAAACATCGCATTTAAGTAACCAATTGGGTATATATAAAAAAACAAATCCTAATAAGAGTATATTAGGCTTTAATCATCTGAAAATATCCATACACTAAATAATATACTTCTTTAATAATAAAATTGAAAGATTTTATAATTGAACATAATATATATTTTTCTAATACATTAAATAATTGGACTTAAAAAGTAAAAATGTAATCAATATGAATTATTGTAATCAAAATTTGAAAATAGTAAAGTCAAAGATAATCCTAATAACAATGACATCATCATTGTATTTTGGAGGAAAAACTTTAAATGAGAGAATAACACGTAAGCGATTTTAAAAGGTGATGATGTCAGCAGTGTTTTGTTTTAGCAATAGTTATAGATACATTAGTTTCATTTGATTTTTTTTATTAATCACTCTAAATTTGTATTTTATTTTTTAATCTATAAGTTATAACATAGTCAATTGAAATCTTGTTTAATTTGTTTTAATGCAAAGATCATTAATATCAACTTTTTTACAATTTTTAATTATGCATAATTATTAGATATATTAATTTTAATTATGCATAATCATTAGATATATTAATGATGAATTATGGAATTGGTAAATATAACTAGCCAAATGGGACAATTATGGTGAATAAGAGAGTGTATTTTTTAACACGTAATTTAATATGTAGTTTGATATATTAATTAGAAATATTTTTATTTTGACTAAATGAAAAATTATGAGAATTACATATTAAAAACGAGGTATGAAGAAGAATAAAACAAAGTCACATATAATTATATTATTTTTTATGCATGAATCGAATAACTAAATAAAATTGGAGATGAATAGTGTTATTTTTCAAATATAAAAGATCTTGTGGAACAGACGAAGTATTAGTGTTGATTATAATAATGCATGGAATTCTTGATACATATAAACATATATAAAAATATGATTTTTAAATAATTATTTAAGTACATATTATCACTGCGGAAATCGCAATGTAAAATATAAAAATATTAGTGTTGTGGGATCAATCCTTGCTAACTACAATTTTTAATTTAGGTGAGTGCCCTCAAATGTGGCGGGTGAGCCCCCTTGGCTCCGCCCATGCTCTCTTCCTTTTATATAGGTTTAGATGCGAATTATTTTTCGACACTCACCTCATATGTAAGCCCATTTTTTAGTTCATCGTGAACGATTTTCTTTTTTAAACCCGTTAGTTATTTTATGGTAGGCCGTTTTCAGTTAATTGGATTTCCTTAGCTCTAAGATCATAAAAAATAACGAAATGAGAGTTTTTTTTTTAGAAAAGTAAATGATTGTTGTATCTCTGTCTGAATGATTTAATATGTTACATTTACTCAAAATAAATAAATTAATATGTTACATAGGCGATGAAATATTGCAAAAAAGCTACCAAATAAACAGTCCGTAATTACACCTAAATAGAATCTAATTTATTATATTACTATATATTGCGATTTGTCAATTTCCCACAATCATAAGTTACATATTTGAATCACAAACATACTCATCATTTGCTAACTTACAAATGTTCAATCGTACAGGTCTTCAAAATTAAAGCGAGTCTCTTTTAAGAAAAATCATATTGAAATAACAAATTGATAAAGTTGAATAGCTGGTTGAAAGTTTACTAAACATATCAATGATCATAAATTTGTATCCTATTGATAACATTTTTTTTTACATTCCTTTCTTTATCTCATTCCAAAATAACCATTTAACTCTCAATTATCTTCTCTTACTTTATTTAATTTTCACCCATTCTTAACATCATATCAACAACTTAACTTATAAAAAAAATAAATTTTATTTCTTAAATTTTCAATCTTCTGAACTTTTACACTTTTATATGAACTACTCAATTTTGAAAGTCTTTGGTTGATTGAGTGCAACCCCAAAGTATTTGAATAAATAAGCTTAAAGAAAAATGTTAGTCTCAAAAGCGTTTTTGTGCCCTATTGGGTTAGGGATTGGGTTTTCATCAATTGATGGGGGAAAACGCTGTCAAGGATAGCATTTTACCTGTTAAGGGAAAAGGCTGTTTTTGGCAGCGTCTTTCATCATGTATCCTTCTTTTCGTTTTCTTCTACTCAAATACGAATTTGGTAACTTCTTTTCGTTTCATTTGCCATTTCCCTTTTTCATAAACAAACCCTAATTTCTCCAAATCCTATCTATCCTCCTTCAATTTCTTAGCTCCTCATTTTAAGTGTTATTGTTAATATTTTTCTTCATTTTAAGCTTCATTGTTGAATTTGATTAGTAAAGGTGAGTATTTGAGTCATTTAACTAAATTTCACATTATTTTTTGAGTTTGAATTTCTTGTAGTAATGCAGGACTTGAACTTATTCATACATGCTTCAATATTACATGATCTAATGAGGTAATTTTATAAACTTTTGAAAATAATAGATTGTCCTTTGGTGTGTAGATGAGATGGAGTTATTATTGAAAATAATAATTTAGTGAGATATCAAGGTGAAAATTTAAGACCAATTGTTGCAACAATTGATATGTCTCGTTGTAAGTTTCTTGAGTTGTTGCATAAAATGTGTAGATTTGTGAAACATATGGTAGAATCAAGATTGAAAATGAAATACTCTACTAGCCAATTGACCTTTATTGTGGTGCCACTTGATGAAAAGTACTCAATAAATGCTTTGTGGGCTCTTGTTAGGAATTTGGGGTGTACTAGTACAAAAATATATAAGTACCCATAATAAATTGCAATCAAAATGTCTCTTCTTTAGCTCAATTCATGCAATCATTCACAGGGATGATGGAGCATTTCTCTCAATTTGATCACCCTCCTTTCCAAATGTCCACTCTTATGTCTCTTACCTTTGACCGCATTGATAATGTTAGAACCGAATCAAATTCTTTCCCACAATATCATAACTCTATTCAACATTATATTTCAAATGAAGAAGAAGCTTATCTTGATAATGAGAGAGTAAGTAATGATGAGGGAGAAGGGCTTGATGATTGGAGTGATGAGGGAGATTATGAAGATGATGATTTGAGTGATAAGGTAGAAGGGCTTGAACGTGAACAACATCTTGAGCTTGATAATGTAGTTGACAATGTACAACCTACTGAGAGCACATCATTTTTCTATTCCTTTTAATGATCAATTAGAGGGGCATGTAGAAAGTGGTGATTGGATTATGGACGCTCAAAACTCATCTATTTTGGAGGGGAGATGAATTTGTTAAGGGTATGGAGTTTGAGGGTAAGAAAAACTTGATTGAAGAGGTGAAGGGTTATTGCATTAAGGCGAATCAATCATGTACTTGTCTATCTAACAAAAGTGTGCTTGATTTAATTTGTCCTAATTCTTGTGGTTCGAAGCTTCGTGCTTGACAACAGAATAGTGTTGTATCTTTGTGGACCAAAGTGACTTATAAAGGTCCACATGCATGATGCATCTAGTTGTGTTAGTGACAACCATAGTTTAGGTGCACGCCATTTAAACTCTTCCATCATAGGTCACTTTAAGAGATGCACACCCACGTATGGTTGTGGAATGGATATATAAATCAGAAAGTCACGATTTAAATGCGTTCAAAAGGTTATTTTAGGCATTCAAGCCTTGCAACGGAACAAGACATAACATACGTAGTTGTACACAACATCAGGGTGGTTAATTTGTGTATTTTCAAGTTAGGCAATTTTTATGTATTTTGACTATGTATTATGCATTTTAATTAAGTATTTTGATGTTTGATTAATATATATTTGATAATTTAAATACAAGAAATTGCATGTAAGATGTTGAAGTAAAAACAGAAAGAAAGAAAAAAAAAAAAAAAAAAAAAAAAAAAAAAAAAAAAAAAGAATGCATACCTGATGAAAAACGTTGTCCTTCCCATGAACAAAACCCATTTCCCCAGCCCAATAAGGTATAAAAACGATATTTAGGGCAGCGTTTTCCATCAAAGCTTACTTTTCCTATACTTTGGGGTTGCACTCTTTTGTCCAAATACTTTGAAAAATAAGCTTAAAAAAAGCTCCTATTCTAATAGCTAATATTTTACTACTTTAGGTGAGTCTTGCTCACAATAGAGCAAAATTTGACTTATATTAAAACTAATTTAGGTACACTACATTATGTATATCATGCTAACAAAATTACTATCTTAAGTTATGCAATATGCATCTCTATGTACATTAAATCAAATCTTAGAAACCAGACAGCAAAAACATCAAAGAGGATCTTAAGGAAATAAGCTAGCTATTAAATCATCTTCTGTGTTAACTAGCAAAATAGTTCAACATTTTGCCAATTTATCACAGACGGTCAGAATTGACAAATATCAAATTTGTATACCTTTCCTCTTCTTTGTGGGAATACAATAACTACACCCGCAATGATCGAGAAAATCTTCGATGATCTTGTGGAAAACCGGCAACTTATGAGTTTTCCTGAAAGTTCTGAGACATAGACAAGGCTGTTGGATTTGCTTCCAGTACAACGGAGCTATCAACTTGCGAATTCCCTTCAATGTGCTTTGTTTGAAATCCCTTAAACAGTGTTGATCCGCGTCTTATGGAATCAAATTTATCATTGTGGTTAATCCCAAGGGTTGTCCAAACGGAGCTCTTCACGACTTCTCCTGGATTGTGAAACCTCGAAGTCTTTGGAAACCAAGGAGACTGCTCGAAATTATTCTCCTCAGAGTGAGCTAAGCATAAAACATTCCCGTCCCTTGAAAGCTTTCCAATACGAGAGTTTGGGCTAGAGCTTGGGCTTGAAGCACTTGTAGGAGATGATTGAGTAATCCACTGAATATTCCAAGTTCCCGGTACAGTACATCCCCAATACGCAGGTGTAGGATAAATAGGCATAGGGAAGCCATTTCGGAAAAATGGCGGTGCCGCTACAGACGGGCTCCATTGATTAGAGTTCGTAGGATAAGACCAAGGTGAACAAGGGTAGCATGGAATTTTATTTGGAAAGGGAATACAATTCAGACCTGCTGACATCGCTTCTTTTACAAACGATTGACTAGCTTCGTCCTTTGAATTTGATGCATCAATGTCGTTAGGTTGGAAATTCCTTGATGACTTTTCTATGGGGTTCAATATCGATGACATAGACTCACTAAGGGATACATCAAAGGTGCAAGTACGTACTGAACCATTAGTCGACAAAGTAGAGTGAACTTCAACAGGAATATCAGAACGAGCATTGTGGAGTGCTTCAGGAACAGTGATATGATGATAATGAGACATCATATTCTTGCTCTTGCGACTCCCAGCACCAATGGGAACATTCCTCATTGTACCACCAGAAGTCCAATATCTTTGGCAGTTTTTGCAAAAGTATCTAGGCTGGTTGACATTGTAATTGTTGTAGTAACAGAACTTTGTGTCCATGCTCTTACACCGTGGACACGAGAGTATTTTATCAGGTTTCCTAGGATTCTTATCTTGAGAATCACTTGACTCAGAATTTTCTTCTTCTAAATTCGATGATTTTCATGTCGCTCTTTCATTAAAACCCGACAAAGCTTCAAGAATATCAGGTTCCCTAAAGATGCATCTTGGTTAGTGGTCTTATCTGAAACTTCATGTGAGACTACAACTTGTGTTGTCCCGAATGTTTGTTTATCTGGGTCAACCTAAATTGATGATATAACCAGAGCAAAAATCAAAATTAGAACCCAATGCATAAACATACATAACATCACCTAAATTGATGATATAACCAGAGCAAAAATCAAAATTAGAACCCAATGCATAAACATACATAACATCACTTCAAACTATGAAGCTAGTAATGCTACTTCGTAGTCTTACCTTTCCATATTCTCTCTCGTTACTTGCAACTAAATGAACTTTTACCTCATTGAATTACTCTCCTGCTATCTACAAGGGTTTTCTAGTCTAGCAAACATGTTTTAACCGCTGTAGCTAAAACATCAACTACTTGTCTCATTAAAGGAACACAACATCATATTCGTGATTAACAAGGAGATCAAAAGCAAAATCACAACTTCAAACGAAAATGTACAATTTGCAACATGAGTCCTTGAAACAAGACATGGGTTGTTCCAGATTACGTTGACTTGCACAAGTTGAGTTAAAATAATTAATTGCACATATCAAACCAATTGTTACAAGTTACCGACCTATAACTATATGTAACACATTTGACGATTATTACGAAACAACACAAATATCACAGAAGTACTACATTATCTTAGAAAATTCCATCCAATACTCACCAAGCTATCACAATTGAGCACCCTTACAACTTTCAAATAACTCTTCTACATTAAACGATACACACCTTGCGCGATCACTTGAACTGCCGAAAAATCTTTCAACAATTGGCCATTAACCCATCCAAAAGCATTAAAACACATCTGCTCCAAGAATTACACCTCACTTGGTTACTCCCATGTTAATGGCATCAAATATCAATGCTAGAGATTACTACATAAGGGGAGCTAAGCAGCTAAAGTACCCCCTCTCCAACGTCTCCATCACCATTAAACACTCACTTGTAGAATGGTCTACCCAAAAAGCATTGTCATAAGTATTGCAATTCTCACTTTTAATCAGCCATACATCATCTTACAAAAATGCCCTTATAGCATTCTCATTCTAATCCTACCATTCAATACAACAACCTAACATGCTGTAAAACGTGTAACGACTAATGACTTTTTAAGCTTCTTGTTCATGAAGTGTTAATCTTGAATATCATACCATTGTCAATGGATCCTTCCTAAAAAAAAGATTTCCACATTCATGTTGACTCATTAATCATACTTTCCAAGAGATACATGTCCAATTCATGCAATTAATATACTCTTTGTAGTTGAAGCTCCAAGCAGTTTCCCCCAAAACAAAATCCCCCTTTTAAATAACAATCAAAATCCATAATAAAAAAGGGAAAGCAAATCGAAAGTAATCAATCCTCTGTATGCTAATTACAAATTGGAAGCCGATTGAATCAAATATTAGAACATTTACCCACCACAATTGCTGAATATCACATGAAATTAGGGGAAAGTTCATATTATGCTAATAACTCTTACAAAAAATTAAAAATATTCAAGAATACTCAAAATTCCGATTAATTTTATCAAAAACTCAATACCTAAACCATAAATTAGTATCAAATGATCCAATAGCAATAAACGAAATAAATATTTCAAAATTTTAACCTCCGACAACGAGCATTTTAATCAATCACTAAGAAAAGTGAGAAATTGAAGTAAACAAAAGATTTAAACTCATCTTACCCTATCATTTTCTTTGTCATTAAGAATTAAATTATGTTCTGAAATTATTGGAGGAAAAGGAGGTTGTTGATTAAGAAGCTTACTGGAATCATCATCAGCATTGTCATCACTATAAGGAATATGTTGCAAAGGAATGGTTTTGCCAAACAACTTTATTGCAGTATCTTTTGATTCCGCCATTATTGGATTATTTATTCATTATTCTTATTCTCTAAATTTTCGCAAAATGGGGAAAAAGAAGAGAAAAAGGGAAAAAGTGTACTCCGTAAAAGGTGAAAAAAAAATCTAATGTGCTTGGTTTTCGGCGCCAAGAGCTCAGAAATCCCCCTTTTTATGAATGTCAGAGTGTCTTTTCGAACAAAAAACTCAAATTCTTGTGTGACGGTTTTAATTGGGCCGATCGATAATATAGTTTTTAAAATATTATAAGTAGGTATTAAGATTAATGTAAGTGAACATTTAAGATATTAAAAGTAGACATTAAGGATACGGTAAGTAAGCATTAAGGATAATGTAAGTAGGCATTAAGAATACGATAAATAGATATTAATCTTTAATGGGTTGGGTTTGAGATACGTCTCTCAAAAAGACGGTCTCTCAAGAGACTAGCTGAAAGAAAAAGAGAGTAGAAAGTCTCCTGTGAGACCGCCTTATCCGTGCAACCAGTCCAGACACAATAAATATTTGTAGAATATTCTTACATATTAATTTTAAGACTTAAAAGGACAATTTTTAGACTTAAAATGACAATTTCTAGACTTAAAAATCCAATTTTAAGACTTAAAAGGTCTATTTCAAAGTTTTAATATCAACATTAATGTTTGAGTTATTCTACATTAAAGTTGAAATGAGAATTTTAAGTCTAACAATCGGTCTTTTAAATCTTAAAATTGGTTTTTTAAGTATTGAAATTGAACTTTTTAAGTCTTGAAATTGTCAAATTTCATGATTTAAAATGTCAACTGTAAATCCTAGAAATTGTTTTTTTAAGTTTCTAAATCGGTCTTTTAACTCTTAAAATTGACATTTTAATTTGTAAAGTTGGTAGAAAAATATATGTAATTGGCCGGCCCAATAAGACGCGTCTCATTGTGAGACGGTCTCACCCAAGTTTTTGTGAAAAGAGAGAAGCATGAGGAAGAAATGCAGAGATTGAAATTCTAATCAATTAGTTTACCATCATACAATATAGTAATTCATAAACTTGTGTGTCATTTGTCACTCTATAATTCATTTGTGTCAATTGTCACTTCACAAATCAATTCCTTTTATATATTTTTAAAAATTATAATATTTCTCCAAATTAAATTAAAACAATTCAACTCCTCCATTTAATCAAACAACAACCCCTCACCTACTTAATTTTACAATCCTATATATTCTTGCACATTATTATTATTATTATTATTATTATTATTATTATTATTATTATTAAACCGCTATGCTTCTTCACCTGCTTAATGTATATCATATTAACATTTTGTGTTTATATTAACAATATTGGAACTACCCTTTGAAGTACTCCTACTCATTCCCATTATTTTGATTCTTTTCCTCTTCCCAATGAAATATTACTACATTGATTATTATTATTATTATTATAGCAATATAATTCTTATTCATACCGACATTTAGTATTATTGGTACTAACATATAGGAAAAATTGTCATGAATAATCCGACCTGTTGTTAATTTGCTATGAATAATCTATACTATTGATTATCCACATTTTAACCGACTACTATAGCTACATATAGGGATGGTCATGGGTCGGGTCTGGAGCGGGTCTGGCCAGACCCGGACCCGGACCCTTTTATTTTTTTTGGACCCAGACCCGGACCCGGACCCTAAGGGTCCAAAATTTTTAGACCCAGACCCTCCGGGTCTGACGGGTCTAGGGTCCTTAATGGGTCCTTAAACAAAGTCTCTTTAAAATATATCGTATTTTTGTAAGCGACTTATATCGTATTTTTGTAAGCGACTTATATCGTATTTTATCACTTAAAAAAACAACACTTCTCTAAAGTCATACTTATTAAATACCAAATACAAAAGACTAAAAGAGATACATAGTTTGTATTCCATATTTCCATAGCATTACAATCAATTTTGATCAATCTTCTTCAATCTCATCAAGATCCTAAAAGAAATATCAAACAATTATAAGTTAGTTTTCAAATCCAAAAAAAGTAAATCAAAATAAAATCATTAAAGTTAAAACATACAAGTTGAATCACATCAATTTGTTGCTCTTCATCAACATCGGAATCATCAATTACTGTGGAGCAAGCATGAGCATCTTCCGAAGAACCTTACAAAGAGATTAAAAAAAACAAAAAACATACTAAGATTACCAACAAAAAACAAAAACAATATTAAATAAGTAAAAGTTAGACTTTTACCTTTTATGTCTTCCGTCATCCAATTTTGCAAACACATTAGTGCTTCCACAGTTTGTGAATGAAGTCTTGAACGATGAGGGCTAATAACTCTTCCTCCGGTACTAAAAGCACTTTCAGAAGCAACGGAAGAAACAGGGATGGCAAGAATATCTCTCGCAATCTTTTGCAAAGTCGGATACTTTGAGTTTACTTTCCACCAATAAAGGACATCCAAATCCTCATCATCCGATAATGGTTCTTCCTCTAAATAAAAATCCAATTCACACCTATTCACCTTTCTAACCTTTGTTCTCTTAGATTGAGCAAATTCATCTTGTACACCGTCTAAAGAACTTGGCGCAGGTCGTTTCCTACTTTGCCCAACACTAGCATCATTCATATTTTTCGCAAGATCACTTTTCCTTTGATACTCCCCAACCAAATTATCAAGACATCTACGAACTCTTGCTAATTGCATATCAACCTCATTACCATCAAAAAACTTCCTAAAATAAAACTCCACACAATCCATCTTATTTCTTGGATCTAAGATAGTAGCAATAGCCAAAAGTTCACACATATGATCCCAATACTTGTCAAATTTGTCAAGCATATTTTCTGTCATCAATCTAATAATTTCAACATCACTTTGTAACCACTTACCCATTGCAATTTTAATTTCACAAACCCTTCGGAAAAAAAGATTAATAGTGATAAACTTTCTTCCAGAAAAAACATTAGTTGTAGTGTAAAAAATTTCTAACTTATCACAGACAAGCTCAGCTAATTCCCAATCCTTATCACTAGGAACAACAAAATTCATCTTTTTATTCACTCGCTTTAACCTTGAAAACACATCTTTAAATGGCAAAACAGTTTTAAGCATCAAGTAGGTTGAATTCCATCTTGTTTTACAATCAAGACTAGGCCTCTTAATGTTAGTTAACTCCAAAAAACGACAAATAATCACTTATAATTAAAGTAAATAAAAAAAAATTTAAAATTTAAAAAACTTTCTGAGATTAAAGAATCAAAAAGTTTGTTTAAAATATAAATATTTTGAAAGAAATCCGTGCATAGCACGGGTATAATCCTAGTAATTTGTAAATTGTCATAAAAAGAATAAAGACAAATAATCACTTATAATTAAAGTAAATAAAAAAAAATTTTAAATTTAAATAAAATTGTTGTATGAGACGGTCTCAATGAGAGACGTTGTTTATATTTGGGTTATATAGCCCATCTAATGTATATTATGAGAGTATAAACGACTTATCTGAGGTTTTCTCACCGAGCGGCGTTCTCTCACAATAGTAGCTCAATCCTAAAAGCCCTATCAAATTCTTTCACATAAAAATGATTTACCAATGTTACAAATTACTGTTATTTACTTAGACTATCTCATCCATGTATTAATTTTGTTATACTCTCTTGGTCCCCCAATTTTTACTTCTAAGGCAATGGGTGAAAAATAAGAACAATGCTTAAAGTGGAATTAATTTTATGGGAAGGTAAGATACTTCTTATATGATTATTGACAATATTCATCAATTAAATTTATTTTATATAATGTGGTTATTCTGCAAGAAAATACTCCATCCGAATCATTTTAGATGTCCCATTTGGGTTTTCACGGTTATTAAGGGTGGTGTGGGGTCCATTAAAAAGGTGGTAGTTGGGTATTTTAATTGAATAAATTAATTGTAAATGTGATAGTTGGGTATTGGGAATTGGAAAAGTGGGGGTATTTAGGTAAAAAAAAGATAGACAAAAAAGGAAATAGAACAATTGATATGATTTTGCCAAATAAGAAAATGGGACATCTAAAATGATTCGGAGGGAGTATATAATCGATTGGGGATCTTGTTATTCATCTAATCGCATACTTTAATAATAGGAAAAATTATCAGGAATAATACAACCTTTTGCTTATTTCCCTACAATAATATCAACTTTTGATTAACCATGAATAATACCAACTTATGAGGGTTTTTTCCTACAATATACCTAATATGTTAAAAATCAAACTATAGGTGATTATATGACAAAAAAAATTTAGTAAATTATTTAATAAACTTAAGTTGGTATTATTCTAGGAAAAAAGCCCCCAAAAGTTGGTATTATTCATGGTTAATCAAAAGTTCGTATTATTGTAGAGAAATTAATAAAAGGCTGTATCATTCACGATAATTTTTCCTTAATAATACTATTAACTTTAAATATTTTTAGTTATGCATTTGAAATAATACATTGAATTGAGTAAAAATTCAAACGTAGCAAGTGTAATGGAACAAAAAAAGAACTAGATGAAATGAAAAGGTAAGTTAAGATTGTAGAGGAAAAGAGATTGTAAGTCATAACCAAAAATTAAAATTTTTGACTAATCGGCTAATCGCATACGTTGTGTTAGTGGGAATTTCCGACTAATGTTTTCCTATTAAAACCTTGTAAGTCGGAAATTCCAACTCCTTTTCCTACTCCACAATTAAATAGTCGGAATCTTTTCGACTACTTTCCTGAAAATGTCAAACCAAATTTGCTTTGGAATATTTTAAACTATTTTCTTACCGATTTCTAACATAATTTTGGTCAGGAAACAAAATTATCTAAAATTTTTCAATAAAAATAATTTTAATTTTATTATCTAATTTTTTTAATCATTCAAATAAGCTTGACCAAGTTTTTTTTTTCATTTTAATAAGCTTGATTAACTTTAAACGACTAATATTATACTTATACGACTAATTTGAAATAATACGATCGTAATATATTATTTTACAGATTTACTTTTATTTATTGAAAATCCTTAATTTTGTTTGTTTGACCCCTTTCTACTTGAAGTATGAGTTCACCATTGAAAAAAGTTGATAAGTTCTATAACGAGGATGTTACGAAAAATCCTTGGTACTGTTATGGTCAATCAACTGAAATAGATTCGAATTAGGGTAAGGAATTTAACTATGATTTTGAGATCATTTGTTGTTCAATGATTTTTTTTGTTACAAGAATTATTAGCTATAAAACTTATAAGATTTCCATATTTTCACCAATTTTGTTTAGGAGGCATCAAATTGGCAATTGCTACCAAATTTCATTAAGGAGGCATTACATTATTTTATGGGTGTTGATGATGAGAACATTTTCACTGCAAACTATTTTAAAGCCATATAAAAAATCTTTTTCATTCATGATTTAGGTAAAAATGTTTAGTATAAAACATCTTGATTCATTTTACATGATGTTTAGAACTAAACATAGTAAAGTTTCTATGTCCCTAAAAGCTGTTGTTGGCCCCAAAATTTGTTGTTGCTCCAAAAGTTATAAAGTGTATTTATTGTTCTAGACATAATAAACTTTAAAGTAATTGATTCTAGACATTCAAATGAAAAGTTAACAACCTAGACTAATTGTTTTATATTGTAAGTTTGATGTTGCAATGCTTGTATTGATAAAAAAAAACCTAAGTCTAATACATTTATGTCTGGTGAGTTCGATGGTTGTTGAAAAAGATGATAATCAAAACCACCTAAAGTTGCATCATTCCTAAACTCAGTATATTAGTCTATGATGTGCAGTTTTGCATTGTCTTGTTGAATGTATACGGTCTTTCTCTTGTGTGTGTGTAGGCCACTTATCTCTTATTGATGGTAAAATATTATCAATAAGCATTGCTCTAATATGTTGTTTAGTGATTGATTAAATTTGTTTGGTTTCATCACCCCCTTGCCCGTATCTTGGATTTTCTTTGAGCTAGAACATTTGATATAAAGGAAAGATGTCTGTTTTTTTATCAAAATAAATTCACTATTAGTTGAAAATATGGGTTTAGCTACTGAACATATGAACATGTTTTTGGGGATTATCTCTTTGATTGAATCTCTTAATGTGGCTCAATTTCTCCATGTGAAAGATAATAAGTTTGTTGTGTTTTTGTAATGTTAAATAGCTTCTCATCAATGTGGACTACATTGGACATGTTTGTGAACATAAAAGTGTTTTTCTTTGAATTTAATGTACAACTAGAAAGAGAATAATTTAACATGTCAATTTTGTTGTTGAATATGATTTGATTGCATTTGTGTATGTTTCTAATGAACTTTTTTTTTATCTGAAGACTATGGATAGACTTACCCTTATAGTCTTTGCAACTGATTGTTGAGCTGTTTCTTAGTTTTTTCAAATGCTTTGAACTTTGGTTCATCAAACTCAATGGTATTCTTTGAGCATGAACCTTTCATCTTACTATTGACAGTGATGACAGTCCTTACAGTTTTTTATTGTTTAATGGATGCCCAAATCCTAGTTATTGTCTTCCCATTGACATTGAACTCATTGGTAAGCTCATTGATCTTACCACGAACTGGTTTGTACTTTTTATTTAAGGCTATTAACAAATCATGCATGGTTAAGTTCCTATTGTGATTTGTGATTGCCTAATTTTTTTGTTTTTGCAATTGAAAATGATTTTGTAACGTGAGACAAAATGTTTGGTGGGCGCTATTCCAAATTTCGAAAAGTTTAATTCTACCAAACATTTAGATATGTTGATGAAGTAACTAAATTCTAATTTCATGCATTTTTATTCATTTTGAATATGAAGTTAATGAAAGAAATGTTATCCGTATTGTACGTTGTCGAAAGCCGTAGAAGAAGTGTTAAAGAAGTCAAGGAAAAAGTGAAGACGTGTTATTTAATATCACTATATTTATGTATTTTAATTTTAATTTATGTATTTTAATTTTATAAATCTTGTTGAAATGTAATGGAATCAAATTTCCCTCCCAAATGAACTCCGTTTTTCTTAATAGAAATGGAGGGAAAAATTATAAATTAATTACTTTGCTTAAATAATCATATTTGTACATGTGGCCTACTTCTGCAAGTGCTCCCCATACCCTTTCTTAATATCGCTGCCAAACCTATATGAAACATTAAGTGTGAATTGGAGGAAGTATTATTATATTTTGTTGAATGATGTCTAATTGCAATTGATTAAAAAAAAAAGAAAATCAGATATTTGTTTTGTAAATACCCGAATATACTATCCTATTTATAAACAGAATATTCAATCCGATTTATAAAATGAGCATCCAATCTGAATTATCTAATTTTCAAAAACCGGATAAATTTTTCATTTTTTAAAATCATATATTTTTGAACACCCCTAACATTGCGTGTGAATTGGAGGGAATATATTATATTTTGTTTTTAGATATAATTTTATTATAATTTGTTAAATGGTGTCTATTTGCAACTAATTTTCTTTATTGAGTACTTTTTGGTGTTCTTGCTTTCTTGCTTCTCTCTTTTCTTTTGTATTTTTGTTTTTTAGTCTTATAATTGTTTTTACCTTTTTTTTGATCCATATGCGTGGTTTACCGCTCACGTGAGTTGCTATCATCGGGGGACTCTTTTTTGTCGTGCTCTCTTTTATGGGTATGAGTTGCTATCGTCTTTTCCTCCCCAGATCATGTCCATGATTTTTTATGCGCGGCATAAACCGGGCAGGATGATGTTGTTGATGATGATGATGAATTAAATATAAGAAATAAAAAACAGTATAGAATGCGTGAGAACTGAGAACATAGACGTCGTCTGCACTTTGAAGTTTGAACGAAGAAAGCAAAGGTGTTAGGTGTAGTAGATACCAGTTCTAACCAAACCTGCCATGGAAGAAGCAAATCCACCATTTCTATAATCGTTGACCTCTATCCTCTATTCTATACTTCTTTCTTCAATTTTACATCCCAATCTTTCTCTTTGTATTGGGTAAACTATCAATGCTGTTGGACTAGTTCTTCCAAAATCCAAATTCAAAGTACTGCAGAATTCAAAAATGGTTCGAGATTCATCTCAAGAACTCCCATTACGTGGGAGTTCAAGGGAAAATATGATTCATCCAGTTGATGTTGATGGTGGTGCTACAAGATCATATACGCCTACACCCCCCAATTTCAAATCAAGTTCAAGTCAAGCATTTTAAGAAGTGGTTTCCATGGCTGATTCCTTCTATTGTTGTTGCTAATATAATTATGTTTATAATCACTATGTATGTCAACAATTGCCCTAAATATTCCATCTCTTGCTTTGCTCCTTCTTTGGGTCGCTTTGCTTTTCAACCTTTCAAAGAAAACCCTCTTCTTGGTCCTTCTGCTCTTACGTAAGTTTATTCTTTTTCTTCTTTTTGATTTGATTCTTTTTGAAGTGTTTTGATCTATTTGTTCATCAATTGAACTGCTGAATTTCTTATTATTTAGTTATTTTTCGTCGTTTTTGATGAATTAGGGTTCATGACTGAGTTAATTAGATTTGATGTGATTTCTATCAGCACCTTGTCCTGTATTAATTGCCTTTCCGGCTTTATCTGATTTGATTGTTTTGAATACTACTTGAATTCTGTTTTTACTTTATCTGGACTTAAGTTGAAGTTTTGCTTCTATGTTGGATTGCTGGTCAATTATGATCTGACATCAAATTTCTCTTGAATGATCGATCATGCTAGTTTCAGTTCATTATCAGCAATGGATCATTATGGAAAATTATTTATTTTCTCCAATGAATTTATAATTTTACTTCTAAAAATTTGTTGGTGCTGGAGGAGTTTGTAGCATCAGCTATTTACATGTTTCAACTTACAATACTCTTATGTCTCCTGATATTACGCTTGAATATGGATCATTAAACCACCCTCTCGTAAAATTTGGGTCTTTGTGCCAATTCTATCTTATATAACCCTTACAATTTAAAACAATATCAAAATACTCGTATATGATAAAATTTCTTCATTAGTTAAACTTACTATCCAACTAGCCAAAAGAAATTTTTTGAGAAAGAGATAGTATAGTAGAAGTCATTAGCTTTTTTCTTATTAGTTCACAAATTTTGAAACAAGTAATGATAGTTGGCTCTTTATTAGTATTTGACTACTCGAGTAAAATAATATACTTGTGTTTGTAGTAATTTGAAAAATAAATAAAGTATAAAAATGGATTTTTGGGGCCCTCCAATAATAGGGCCTTGCTGTAAACTGCGTTGCATATGCTAATCGACGGCCATGAAACAGCGTGCACTTCTTAATTATTTAAAGTTGTAGATGATGGGTGGTCAACCGGAAGTAACATCTTTGTTATTACCAACAAAGATAAGGTTGCGTACAT
>CM025927.1:12923228-12964105 GCA_000753965.2 Amaranthus hypochondriacus
GCTTGATCCTTCCCATGATGAGACCTCAAATCCTGCAATACAACGTTAGCCTTGCCCGGGGGTGGTTTCCCGGAAAACCCCTCCGGCGCTCAAGTCAGATCGGGGAATCGAAAGTGATGAATATATGATAATTAATGAAAACAAGATAACGGATTGTAGGATGAGTTCAGATCAATGAAAGGATATTTGATTAAAGTATAGATGCAAGAAAGAATGCGGTGTATTTTTATAGAGTAACGATAGGAAAAATAAAAGCTTCGAGGTCTATAAATTAATGATGCAACAAGTATTTATAATGGTAGAATGGGAGTCGGTTACCAAAATAAGAGATATCATGAGTATGGTGGATGATAGTAGGTAGTTATTTTAGGGAGGTTATGGGTGATTAGAGGAGTTATTTAGGGAGTGGTTTAGAGTGGTTGACGAAGGGGTAGTTACGGTTTTAGTTTTTATGGTTTGACTAAATAAAGTACAGGTTTATTATTGACCTCATAACAAATTCCAAATAAACATCCACACACCTTTAGACATAAGCTCTTGGTGACTAACATCAGGTATGCAATTAAGTATCACTAAAAAATACTTTGCTTGTTTGATTTTTCTAATTATTTTTGTTTTAATAGCTTGAGCAAGCAATAGTATTCATTGTTTTGGATGTTATGCCCAAGATAATTAAAGTGACCATCATCATTTTTTATACGTCTGACATATATGTTTCTCGACAACCAGGTCAAACTTTGCAAGCATTTCCATTAAGCCTAAAATTAACAATTGCGATAATTCTTTATAAAATATTTTCCAGTGATCTTTTTCTTTTTCTATTAGTTTTTCAACCGTCTTATCAATTGTTTGATTTGTTTTTTAACCTTTGACGTAATTCCAAGTGGCCATATTTTTAACATGCTCCACACCAGTTTGATCATGTTTTTTAAGTCTCCCACCAACTTGATGCCAATCACTAAAACCCTCATTTGCTAAAGAGCCTCTACCAAAACCTCTCTTAAAAATTTTAAAATAAAAACAAAATACTCTACATATGTTTTGAATAAACCAATCAATCTCTATCACACTTTTCTCTATTTGACAAAATATTAAACAAATTTAGCAGTAAATTGTATAGAAAAATTATCTTTAGAACCTTTTACAATTGAACAATCTCACCTTTTGTGACTAACTAAATCAATTATTTTGGAATCAAGAGCATCCCAGTTCCTTGGATCAAATATATCAAATGAATTATCAAATTGGTTTGCTCTTTGTTGTTACCTTTATGCTCCACATCTCCATTTTTAATATCAAGTGATTCATTTAAAATACCATCATCATTAACCTCGACATCAACATTTTTAGTAGGCTTATTAACATTATCACTTGGCAAGTCGATTCCATTATCTAAATTTACACTTTAATTATCCAAATTAATCGTATAATTTGTAGTCACATTTTCAAGAATTTCAACATAAGCATATTCAACAATGACTTGTTCTTTTATTACAAATTTTTCAAGTTAATCACTTTGAGATTGAATTAATCTTCGAATTTTTTTTCTTTTCTTACGTTTTTCATATTTAGACTTGTGTTTATTAACTATAAGAGGCATTATTGGACAAATAACAAATAATTAGAAAAACTGAAAAAAAAGGATTAATGCAACCTTGTAATTGATTTTCAAAATTCAAATCTCCCAATTATATTTTTGCAATAAAAGTCTGCATTTGACTAAAAATCCAATTAAAAAAGTCACTAACAAATTACTTTATAAAAACTGATAAATAAACTATATACAATATTTAATTAAGAAAATAAAATGTAAAAAAAGCAAGATTACTGAATTACAAAAGAAATAATTACAAATTTATATAAAAATTATAGACAAAGAAAAGCAATTGATAAAATTTTATTTCCTCCGTTTTCATATGTTCTTCCCAAACATTAGGGTTAAACTTTGATAATGATTTTTCATCGATCTATGTGAAAAAACAAATTCATGTAAAATATTGATAGATTCGTTTCAATATATATTTTCTAAATATTAACTTTTCAGAATTTTTAAAAAGTCACAATTAAAATTATTTGATTTTTAAGTTTACATTGAAATATGCGAAAAAAACAAATGAGAAAAAAAATAGAAAGAGTACCTACTTATAGCAATAATATTTCTTCAATGATGAAACTTTGCGAGTTTGTGATAGGGCCCTTAGTTTTGGGAATACTAAGGAGTCGTTTGGTTGACGTAGGAATTAAATTCCTATGAGAAGTTGTAATTCATTGGAATTTACTTTCTTTGTCAATTCCTAGGAATTACTTAATATTGTTTGTTTGACAATAGGTATCTTCATTTCCTTGGAAGTAATTCATGGGAATTGTTAATGACCAAGGTGGGTATATGGTAATCTAATTCCTATGTCTCATAGGAATTAACTTCCCTTGGATTTTATAATTCCTAGGAATTTTAGATTTTTTGGCAACCAAACAAATTAGCATAATACTATTTCCTAGGAACTTAAAATTCCAAGGGTAATAGTGGGTAACCAAACAAGCCCTAAAGAGTTTTCGCTTGGGTAACAAGAATATTGCGAAAAAACAAATTAATGGGTACTCAAAGAAAATTTCAACCAAATAAATTTTTTTTTTGCTTTTTTGTTGAAGAAAGGGTAAGTTGAAATTACAACCTACCTAAATGATGCTATTTCCTCATTTCAAAAAAATAAAAAATTATGCTATTTCCTAGGGTTTTTTTTAATTTTTTTAAAGGAAATTTCATATTTTTAATGAAATGTCAATATTAGCACTTTTTAAAGAAAATTTCACATGGTAACATCCAGTTTAAGCATCATCTAATTTTGTAAGTTTAATTCATAGCCTTTCCCGTTAAGTTCTTGTTAAATTCCGTTTAATTCATCATTTTGTAAGTTTTTTCCACATGGTAGCATCTACTTTTTGTTTAAATCACCATTTTGACGTTTAATTCACCATTTTATTGTTTAATTCACCGATTAATTCATTAACGTCCATAAATGTTTATTAATTTTATGGAAAAATTATAAATGTTAAATACTTTTATGGAAAAATAATTTTAACATTTAATTTACCATTTTAATGTTTTATTCATCGGTCGCAACAAGTACTCTTTCGAATAAGTACTTGTTTCGATCGAATTTTCGAAAGAGTTATCTCATAAGGATAGTAGCGACGACGTCTGTTTTTTCAAAAACAAAAATCGTTATGATGGGTAAAAATGATGTCAAATATCTTTTTCGGTTTACGTTTCGAAAAATAGACAAATAAGTACTTGTTTCGACCGGATTTTCGAAAGAGTTACCCCATAAGGATATTTGCAACGTCCATTTTTGTAAAAAAATCGTTATGATAGGTAAAAATGATGCCAAATATCTTTTTCGGTTTAGGTATCGAAAAATTAGCGAATAAGTACTTGTTTCGACCGGATTAGATAGTTTCTTATAATTTTACAATAAAATTATCAAACATTTATGAGCGTTAATGAATTAAATGGTGTTAAACATTAAAATGGTGAATCAAATGTTAAAATGGTGAATAAAACAAAAATTGGATGCTATCATGTGGAATAAAACATACAAAATGATGAATTTAACGGAATTTAACAAGAATTTAACGGAAAATGCTCGGCAATTAGATAGTGCATAAATTGGATGCTACCATGTGGAATTTTCTTAAAAAAATGTTACCACTGACATTTTATTAAAACTGGATGCTACCATATGTAATTTCCCTCCGTTCCTTTTTGTTTTTCCACCTTACTAAAACGGGTAGTTCCATAAGTTTTTCCACTTTAGAATACTTTCCATTTTTGGAAAGTTTTCATCCCACTTATACCCCTTAAAACCGCACTTTCCTTACTCCACACTATTATTTAATTATTTTCTCTTTCATACTTCCAATACAATCATTACATTACACTATTATTTAATTATTTTTTCTCTCATACTTTCAATACAATCATTATTTCCCACTATTATATAATTAAAATAATACCCACTACCATCAAAGATTCCATTTTTTTTAATCTTGGTGAAAAACCCAAATAGGAACATCAAAAAGGAACGGAGGGAGTATCATTTACGGATATTGTTTATTCTATCGGGTCATTTGCAAATTGCAAGGAAAAAAATATTTTGAGCCTTTATTTTCAGAAATTTTTGAGCTCTGTACTAAGGAGTTGGTTGTCGTATCCATGTGAATAACCAACCCCGCTCCAAATGTTAATCTTATATCTTTGATTGAAATTGAGAAGGTTAAAAAAAAATTTGGACCAGTATTAAAAATATGTTAATCTTATTAAACATGATTATGTTATACTCTTTTACAAGATTGTATTCAAGAGAATATATTATACAAATGGAAGCCTTGAAACAAGTTTGAAGAGGACATTTGGCGTGCCTTTAACTTGGTGCAAATGTTAAGGTTTGTGAAAGGTGATGAGTATTAAGATATCCGGAGATAAGACTTGAAATTGTTATTTAGTCCATACCTGTGAAGCTTTTGTACAACACTTTAAAATAGGTCGGAGAGGGGTCTGCGGTGGGCTCACCGTGGTGATAGAATGGTGGTGGTCTTCGAGATCCTGTAGGGAACACCGTCACCCCATGGGTGGTCCGTGGTCCCGAGGGTGTGCCTCCAACACCCAAGTTAGTACCAAAGTATAGCACAAATGCGATTAGAGAGAAGAGATGTGTGTTTGACTTTGGTCAATATTATCAAAAGTCAGTCATAATAATAATAATAAGCATATAATTAATGAACCATAGAAGATTAGGAGAAATACATACGTGTTAAGTCGCTTCATTTTTAGTGTACATGCTTGACTACTAAGTATGATGATGATGATTGACTGCTGAGATTTGAGTACAACCCATTTATAAATGAATCTACATTTAAAAGACTAAGTCAATTGATACAACAATATTTGGAGTTTGAAGAATAAGGAAAATAAGAAGAAAATCTTCAAGTTGTGTGAATTTGCTTTCTAGAAAATCCACCTGTGGATGCATATTTTGATACTTAAATACTTGTAGATTTCCTATACATAACATGACTCCTCTAGTTTAGAACATCTTTTGCTTTTCTTGAGAGTAAATATTATTAATTGATTATGTATCTATAAAATTACTCACTATGTTTTCATTTGTTTTCTCATTTACTTTTTTGCAGATACCGACGCAAACTTAAAAGTCATATAATTTTAATAGTGAATTTTTAAAAATTCTAAAATGTTAATATTTAAAAAGTATATATGAAGATAAATCTATTAAGACCCCACAATTGTATGTTTTTCGTATTGATCGATGAGAAATTATAATTAAAATTTAACACAAAAACTTTAAAATTCTATTTGAAAATAACATATAAAAACAGAGGAATTACTCACTGAAAACATACTCGATTAAAGAGACTCAAATAAACATTAAGGATCAATAATTTAATAAAGTTAGAGACAAGAATTATTAAGGAGTGATGTGTTCCTTTCATTCTCATGATTCAAAAATATTTGAAATAGGGGAGAAATGAGGCACAACAAGTCAACAAAATCATCATCATTATCATCACACTCAGTGTATCTCACTCGTAGAAAATTATGATCACTGATCAGGATCTGGGGAGGGGAAAGCGACGACAACTCATATCCATACAGAAAAGTGTGATCAAAGAGTCTTCCAAGTCAAAAAGGATCTTCAAAGAGAGAAAAACCTACATCAAAACAAGTCAATAATAATAAAGTGGAATACTCCAATTCTAGAAGATGGCCGCCGAAGAAGATTAACGGTCAAAGTCGTCACCTATTGCGTAACAACAACGACTTGGACTCCTACGAAATTTGGCCTTAATAGACAAGATAAGACTAATATTCTGTTTCTCTAAAATTGCTATAGATAATACTATCTTTTATTCACCATTAAGTTTTTTATTTGTTTTTGACACTATTCATATCTTATACTTAATTTGTATTTTATTATTAATTTATAAGCTAAAATATAGTTAAGTGGGATCTTGTTTGATTCGTCTCAATGTAAGGATTATTTATATCAACTTTCCATAATTTTTAATTATGCACAATTAGAGATATTAACGGTTGAATAAGTGCATTGAATATAGTACTAAAGCAAGAAGTGGAGGGAGTATAATTTGAGGAGAAAAAATTATAATTAATAGTAATCTTAAAGGCATATAATAATAATATAATACTTCCTCTATTGTGTAGTATGAAATTTTGAGAATCGAGTATCCGAATATTCCACAGTTTTTGAATCGTCGGGTATTAGATATTTGAATATCGAATATTTCAAATATCCAATTTAATTTTCCAACTTATCCTCATTAATTGGCATCAGATGTATTTATTTCCAATGTCTAAATCGGATCGAATCAAATATCGAATATACCAATTTTTAAATATCAAAAATTCGATTCAACTACATGTTTAACTTACATTTTATCGCTTTTTACCTTTTCATAAAATATAACTTTATTGACTTTTTAAATTTTCTCATCAATTATAAATTACAATGAGATAATTAATTCAAAAAAAAAATCAATTTCATAATTTTCATGCGAAGAAGACTAGGAAATACTTCCTCCGTTCCATAATAATTACTAATGAGTGTGATATATTGTGTGGGAACCTGTCACTATCAGTAAGAAGTATCATACCACTGAACAACTAGGAATAAGAATCCAATAATGATGAATTCCGGTCTGGACTTGAAAAAAAAAGCGCGAACCAGCACAGCATTACCTTATTTCTTCGCTGTTTCCTTCAATTATCTTTCTCTTTCTCTCTCTTCCTTCTCTATAAATATTCACAAATCTCTCTTTCTCTCTCTTCTTCATTATTTTTTCATCATCTGAGTTGCTAGTCTTGACAGTTCACACACAATTCGAGTTGTGAATCTGCTTCGATTCATTCAAAAATGGCACCCGTTGATCCTAAACATGTTAATGGTGCTGCTGCTGCTGCTGGTGGTGGATTCTTCTCTTCCATCGCATCTACTATTTCTAACTTTGGTTCTGCTATGCATAAATCTGTTAATGGGTATTTTCAATTTCCCTTTTAATTTTCTTTCTATTTTTACCTTTTTCTTATTTCTTTGATTAATCATAGATCTATCTATTTATTGAAGATGAAAACTCGATTAATTATCTGAGACACAAGTTTCTTAGCATGTACTGTAGTCTGTTCCTTGATTTTAAAAAAAAATTCGCAGAAACCATGAAATCAGTAATTGAGTGTTGTTACTATGCATTTCTAAGGTTTATAGATTTCACTGTGTAATTATGTTAATTAACCAAAAATATAGGAATAAGGGAGATTTGTTTGATTCGAAGATTATATTTTGAGGGATTTGAATGTGAATTTACTACTATAGCTAGTTTGTTTTGCACATCGGAGGAGGAAAATAGAGAAGCTATTTCTAAGACTTTGTTTGATGGAGGGAATTGGGGAAGAGGAAAGGATGTGATCATCCAAAATTGCCTTATTATTCCCTTTCTCTCCTAAACATACAAGCCAGTCTTCACTTATTATTTTCTTCCCTTCTTCTCCCTTACCCTTCCATTCAAAATTGCTATCCACCATGTGGGCCCACTCGTGTGCACACACCCATGGGCTGAAGCCCACAAATCCATAGGTAATAAGTGTGGACTTGCATACACACTATGGTATATTGGTATTTCGAAGATTATCCATCAAGTACATAAAAGTCCACAACTCACTGTTTTACCGAGGAACATGTGAAGTATTTCCAACAGGTTTGGGAATTGGGATCAAATATGTAACATTTCCCTTGTAATTGTAATGAGGTTGTTTTGTTTGATTATTTATAGAATATGAAGAGAAAATATTGTGCAGTAATTACTCAATTAACTTTCAAAGGGGAATTTTCAATAAGAAAAGTTCAGATCAGACATAAATCTTATTACAATAATAGCAAAGAGTCTAAGACGATCCATTCTCTAGTATTTGATATTCACATATATATTTACCATGTATGTTACTTGGACACTTCACTTTACCTCAAGATCCTGTGTCGGACACTTGATAATGAACAATTTACGATCTAATGTCGCACAATTTACGATGCCATTTAATAGACTAATCAACTCTTATATAGCACAAGATACTAAGACATCTGAAAACTGACCTAGTGTGAAATCCACCAGCAGCTGTTTTTCTTAACAATCTAATGTCATAGATACAAGGATACTAACTTTCTGATCATATATATTCATCCATGAGATACTCAAATACTTATCTAATAAGGTTAAGGCAAGGAAGATCACGATACAATTCAATATTTTAAAATCAAATTTAATGATCTGTACCTGTATATCTCCAGCAGCAATCACATCTGCCGAGGTGTGTACAGTGGTATCCTTCATTAAAATATATACTACACTGCACACTATCAAGTTCTTTCATCCTTCCAGATACGGTTGTTTGGCGTATGGCCAATATTTAATTATGGAAGGAGTACTACAAGAAAATATATTGTCATATTTGGAAGGTGTGCTAGTAATGTGTGTGTATCATTTTTATATAAGCTTATTTGTGCATGAGTGAATAAAATTTGAAGTTATATTTTGATTATCATATTTTTAATACTGCCTCTGTATTTTAAATTTCCCATATCTCCTTTTTATTATGGAGCTTTTCAAGAGAAACCTTATTTGTTAAGAAAAGACTGTTTGTATTGTGGAATGCATAAACAAATGTGTCATTCTCCGTGATTTAAAGGGTTGCTGAGCTGAGTTGTATGTTTTGCTAAATTTTATGTGTTTTATACAATTCTAGGTTGATTGGATATGAAGGCTTGGAAATCATAAACCCTGACGGGAGCTCTGATGATGCACTAGAGGAAGCACATAAGGGGAGGTGGAAACAGGAGGTACATTTTCCTGTTCATTGTCTTTTATGAATGCATTTCTTAACACACCCTTTCTTCTCTTTGGTTATTATTCATTGGTGCTTTCCTCCCACTTTTGTAGTTTATACACTTCCATCCATGTCAGTTTGCTGCATCCTGCATCATCAATTTTGGCATGAGAGCTTTTTAAAAACAATGTAGCGAATTGATTGATACAAATGGAGTATATAAATTAAACTTAAGAATAAAGGATTTTAGTTTGTTTGCCAATTATTTTTTTATTTGTCTAGTTGAAGTTGATGACTATGTTGGCATTTGCATAAATTCTGTGCACAAGCTTTTCATTGTTAGGTCAGAATGGTTTATACACTTCATGAACTTTCTATACAGATATGGGCTTGTGATAGACTAATGAAAGTTTTCCATAATTTACAATTTAAATTGTTCTTTTTCACCTCACCAATGATGCATTGCTGAGAGTAGTTACAGATCTAGTTGGGAAGCTTGTGTGATTCTAGAATCTGGAGCGCGTTTCTGTTTAACAAATATTTTTACTGATGCTTGCTTGTATTGTTCAAAATAGAAGGATGACTTCTTCGTTTTGTATACCAATCAAATACAAGTTGCTTCCACTTGTTTCTATTGATGTCAGTTGGCTTGTTATCGTTTTCAGGACAGAGATGGTTACTGGAAAATGATGCAGAAGTACATAGGCTCAGATGTCACATCAATGGTTACACTTCCAGTTATTATTTTCGAACCGATGACTATGTTGCAAAAAATGGCAGAGGTATTGTTTTTCATCTTTGTCAATCCCCTGGTTAATAGGTGGCATGTTCTAATACTTGAATCATGAATAATTAAAATTTTTTTTGTGTGATCATCTTAGTTAATGGAGTATTCCCACCTGCTTGATGAAGCAGACAGATGCGAGGATCCTTACATGAGGCTGGTTTATGCTTGTAAGTTTCATAATATTCATAAAAAAAGGAAAAAGGAGAAATTTAAATTATTCCGGAAAGGGCATTGTTCATGTTATGCTATGTTCATATTGCAGCATCGTTTTTTATATCTGTCTACTATGCATACCAACGGACATGGAAGCCTTTCAATCCAATTTTAGGTGAGACTTATGAGATGGTGAATCATGGAGGCATTACGTTCATAGCAGAACAAGTAATACATCATTCTTTTCCTGCTTTTGAATTTTGAAGTCAGCATTGTTTTGCATTCCCATTTATGTTATTACTTAATACTTTCCAGCCTCCTTCGTATCATGAGTTTTTGTTTCCCTTTCTTTTCTATTAACATAAATCTCTTCCTGAACATTAAGCTTTTTGTGATTTCCAGGTGAGCCACCATCCACCAATGAGCGCTGCCCATGCAGAAAATGACCATTTCACATATGATATCACGTCAAAGCTGAAGACCAAATTTCTGGGGAACTCAGTTGATGTATACCCTGTTGGAAGGTAACCTGCCTGTTATTGCATACATCTCTAGATAAGATTTGCCTGTGATAGTAAATGCATATTCTTCTAGGACTATTTGATGAGTGCAATGTCATTATTGAAATGTATTTTAGTATTATAAAGACATATAAGGGGGTCACTAAACAGTACCAAAGGATAGCCAATGTATAACCAAGTACCCTATCAAGTATTGAAGCCGAAAAACTGAAAAATTGTCGCACTAGGAAAAATTCTAAAAAAAAGTTATATATGTACGATGGAAAGAAATCCTGTGCAAACTTATAAAGTTATGGAACAAACCACCTGTAGGTTTTACATACCATAGCAAAATTACAATTTCTGTGAATAGGTGTGTTTGTAACTCTATCAGCAATGTGTGTTAATATATATGTGTTCATGAGAAGTTTGTTCCTCTTAAACATTTATACCTTATCAAGCCATTTTATTCTCATTTTATACTTTCCAATTTGTTGATAAAGTATTCTGCAAATTATCAACTATTGCTGATTCTTCATGCTGGTTTTGAATGGTTTGAACTTTAAACTATAAACTGCTTTGACTTTTTTGGAATTACTAAGTTTCTATGTACTTCTTTGTCTAGAACACGAGTAACGTTAAAGAAACATGGCGATGTACTAGAGTTGGTGCCCCCTCCAACCAAGGTCAACAATCTTATATTTGGAAGAACTTGGGTTGATTCACCTGGAGAGATGGTCCTTAGTAACTTGACCACTGGAGACAAAGTTGTTCTGTATTTTCAACCATGCGGCTGGTTTGGGTATTATACACTATCTCATCTTTTATTCTTGTTAACAACGCTTTTGTTGTCGAATGTGTGCTTCCTGCAATTGTATGGATTATTGTTTGATTGGATGAAGATTATGTATTGCTTTCATAATTTAGTCCTTCACTTTGTTTCGAGAAGGGAGAGGAGGGAAGCTGTTTGTTGTGTTTGGTTGATTTCCATGTGTTTTTTATCTTCTCTGATGGAATTTTTAGGCGTTGTGCTAGATTTATTAGGTCTTGATATCTATGCTTCCTTTTTCTTCTTTCTGTTTGGAAAGATTAATTGATATGCGACCATCATAATACTCGAGTCTCATAGGTTAATGTATTTTTATGGTCTAGTTTGAAAATTTTCATGAAGTATGCTTAGATTTGAAACTTTAAATTTTCTAAAAGCTAATTATCCCAAGTTGTGCGTCTTCTTTAGGTAGTCTGAGAAGTTTATTTCTTTCTTGAAATGCTGTTTGAATTTTGAGTGATTCTCAATCTGCAGTCAATCTTGAATTTAGGAAGGACAACAATTTATGCATCCATCTACGCTGTTAATTGGAAACACTTACTTTCTCATCCTTCCCTTATTACCTTTTGAGAAAAGATGAATTCTAACATCGAATCCCTTGATATAACTCAATTTAGCATCTATCTAATTGTCACCAAAATCAGCAGCTTATGTTTGTAAGGGAAGTCTTGATCTTTTAGAGTAAATGTGTGTGGATTATAGTGCATAGCATCGGCCAACACCTCATTGCGACCACATTGTATTGAGGTCACCTTGACCACTATATAGTCGCAATAATCGCGAAAGTTTAAACCATTAGCATTGATTGCAAAAGTGGTTTTATAAGGTACCACAACCGTGATCGCATTCAAGATTTTGCGCTATTACGTGGGAGACACAAGTGAGGAAGTAATGTGTTAAATTTTAGGATTTCTCATAACAAGTTTCTTATCTTTTGTATGTCAAGTACAAGCGTAGCATAGGACTTAGGCTCTATTCTATATGAATGTGTGAACTTATCATCCCTACAATATCTGGAATATGTGGAGATATTCACCTTAATAACCTTTATTTAATCTTATTAGACTCTTTAACTTACCTGAACTTGTCTAGATTTATTGACCCTGTTTGAACTTATTTTTTTAAGCCAGCCATATAGAACAAAGCTCTAGACCTTAGGGTATTCAAAACTTGCTGAATATGCAGATGCATATATTGTCTTGAAATACCATTTCTTATTTATAATAGTACTTGTTTATCTGTAGAGCTGGTCGGTATGAAGTTGATGGCTATGTGTATAATGCTGCTGATGAACCAAAAGTTTTGATGACTGGAAAATGGAATAAGTCTATGAGTTATCAACCTTGTGACTTGGAAGGGGAGCCATTGCCAGACACCCAAATGACGGAGGTTAGTCTTTCAGAAGTTTGTTCTCATATTAACTTGAAATTCTGGATTGTTTCCATTTTATAAATCCATATACAAATACTTGGTACTACTGCCAATTTAGCGTAACAAATGATTAACTTAGACTTCTATGAGAACAGCTTTTTGTGTTGCGCTGTTAATTGGAATCTTTAGCCACTAAATCCAGTTTGGTATCACATTGTCTTGTCATTTTGAACACACATAACAATTTGATGTTGGTATACTCCCAAGTTGCGCCACTAGATCATGCTCACTACTTCCTGCTTTTTGGTTTTTTTTGTTGATCACATTTCTTGAAAAGAACCTTATTGATTTTTTTGCTTTCTTTCAAGGTGTGGAGGGTTGCTGATGTCCCAGAAAATGACAAATATGATTACACATATTTTGCACACAAGATCAACAGCTTTGACACAGCACCTAAAAATATACTAGCATCAGATTCTCGGTTGCGTCCTGACAGATTTGCACTTGAAAAGGGTGATTTGTCGAAATCTGGTTCCGAGAAGAGCAGGTATAATTCTTTTTATTCCTTCCCCCTGGTGGCCTGGAACTTTTGTCCATGGAATATTCTGCCTAAAATACTAAATTATCACAATTGACTTTTCTAAGAGCAAAAATTGATTACATAAGTTAACAGAGTGTGAATATATGTAGGAAACCACATATTGATTCTTTACTACTTTCAAGGGCCTTAGCTCACTGCATTAGTAGTATATCATTTTGGGTTTGTTCTTACAAATGGTAGTAAAATAACATAAAATAAAATGTTCATATATTTAGGGAATCATGGGTCTTAAACACAAAGTACAAAAAACTATCATCTACCTGGTTGCATCTTAGTCGGATATGATGGGAGGATGCATGGTCCACCTTGATCCTATATGGACCTTCTGAAAAATAAGAAATATTTGTTGAGCCATTAGGTCCAATTCTTTTTATCAGATGACATAAGAAGAAACAATCACAAAATGATTCTTGTAACCTACAACCAAGATCCAAAATTCTTCACCATGACCAATGATGAACAATAACACCAACACAAGTAACAATGCTTCAATTCACCAACACAATAATGATGTTAAAACTGCAACACCACAAAAACTAAACTTGGCCGTCATAACTAAATAAAGTAACGATGCAGAATCGCACCAACATAATGACAATGCACAATCGAACCACATCAAGACATAACCCACTTATGGTCTAGCACTGATTTGTTCCTTGTGTTATGCTCAATAGGTACACTAATTATTTGGTACAACTAATTGGAAAATTAGGTCATCATAGAATTTTAAAGCTAAATATTTACATGATATTATAAGGAAATATACTCTTCTGTATTATGCAGTGGCGCCAATATATAATACTTATAATACCAAAATACTACAAGGAAATTATACTTTGCAATTCAAGAATTCTACTTTTGATGCTAAATACTATTACAGCCTATTTGGTTATTGATATTAAATGGTTGTAATGGAAATAATCTATAGTGTAAATTTGTAGAAACTTACCATCTCATTTCCATGCTAATGAAACTTTGATCTTAAAAAAGTTTATTTGCTCACAATTTTCCATTACCACTTGATACCACATTTCTATATGGTAATGCATTGGGATAAATTTTATGAAGAAAATGATATGATTGAAGTAGAAAAGGTGTGACAATCAAACTTGTCGAATAGATTTTCTTATCAAAAGTTCATTGAATTTCCATTATCATTCCCACTAATTAGTACCAACTATCAGAAGGTAGGTTAGAGAATTACAGTCTAGACTCGTTTTCTATTACTATTGAAAACCAAGGAATTACTAATATTGGGCTAATCCGCCTTTGAAAAGTTAAGTTTGAGGTTGATTTATTAGTATTAGGATCATTGGTGACTTATGTTCACCAAGTAATCAAGAACAAGATTAAGAAAATTAATCAAATGCATTAGTGAAGTTAGAAGAGGACACATCACATATTTGTGATTGGTTGTGTGGGAATCAATAGTACATTGTACAATTGGCAATGAAATCTTGACATGTGATGGGTTGAAGTGCAAGCTATCTGTCCTAGGATTAAGGTAAGCATAGGAGACCTTGGGATACATGGAAAAGGAAAAGTCAAGCAAAAAGGAAATCAAAACAGCCCCTGGCAGCGTCTCTGTGATTCTGCTGCATGCTGTTTTTCGTTGCTTCTGTTTTCACTATGTTGCTGCACTCACATATATACTATGTTACGTGGCACACAAAGTCTCATTATAGCGAGCTACCTTCCTTGCTCAAGTATACTCCTTAATTAGCTTCTCTCTTCTCTTACACTAATTCTCCATTTTAATTCCTTCAAGTTTTGTATTTCTCCTTTAAACACATTAATATTAATCCTAGGCTTGATGGTGGATGTAGCCCAAAATTGGTGAACCACCTTAAATCTTTGTCTTGATTATTTCTTTACTATTGTCATTCATCACTAGCTTCCATATCTGGTCCTACACTAAGACACAACACAAACCTATACTTAAACCTTATTTAGTGATCCTTGAGTGAGGTTATTACCTCTCCTTTCAATTACTTGATATTTTTCTATGATTAAATTGTTGGGTTAACCCATATTATCTTGTGTGTCAGATTGGAGGAGAGGCAAAGAGCTGAAAAAAGAACGCGCGAGGCTAAAGGTCAGCAATTTACTCCTAGATGGTTTGATTGTAGTGGTGAAATTACCACAACTCCTTGGGGGGATCTGGAAGTGTACAACTACAACAAAAAATACACCGAATACAGGGAAAGTGTAAAGAATAACGATAGCATTCAGCAGATTGACATCCAAACAACGGAGTTTAACCCCTGGCAATATGGAAATGTGTCTGAAGAGTAGATCATATTTGTTGTGGGTTTTTGCCTTTAGAAGTGTTTCTTCAGGTTCAATGGTTGTAAAATAGTAGTGCTATACATACCTCCATTGTAATTGTAAGGGTGATATTATATATGGTTTGTAATATTTCATTTATTTAAATTTTTTGTGGGTGCATTAGATCTTGTAATTCTTGTGTATATGCATATTTTCAACATGGATCAATCTTTCTCTAACTATTAATACTCTTGACTCTAACTCTTTCTATTATAGACATGCTTTTTACTCAGTTTTCGACTAGTCTAGGCCAAGTTTTGAATCCTCACCTACCTTTTTAGGTTGGTAATTTGAATATGCATGGTGCTCTATTAGTTGCCTTGGCCATTCTAAAGTTATCAATATTTGAATTCTATGGGGAATCGTTCTGGAATCGAATTGATAGGATCAAATTACAGGATTCTACGATTCTACAAATGCATTTTAACATGCTAAAATAGTTAATACATAAATATGATTGTACATAAAGTTTTTTTGACTATACTTCCGTTGGTTTTTAATAGTTGTTATATTTTTGTTTTCATGCTTTTTAATGTATAATTTTAATCTTTAATGTCTTTAATTTTGTATGATAAAGAATTTTAAAAAATTAATATTATGAAAATATGTCAAAATTTCACTTGATTATATTTTATACTCCCTCTAATTCACAATTATTGTCTCATATCTCTCATTTTTATTTTTAGTCATGATTTTTTACCTAAATATCTCATGTTCATACAAGTAATGACCCAAATACCCTCACTTTTACTACTTACCATACCTCAATTACCACCATTACAATGAATTTAATCAATTAAAATACCCCAACTACCATCTTTTTGATGAATCTCATCTCACTCTTAATATCCGTGTCCAACCAAATGTGACAATAAATGTGAATTGAAGGGAGTATTATACTTTCTCCATTCCAAATATATACTCAAGTGAAATTTTGTTTAGTTCATCTTTATATATTCTTTATTCCATTATACTTATAATGGATAGTAACATTTTCTCAAATATGTCACAATCAGTTACGAGTTGCGAGTATTTCAGAATGGAGTTGTTAATAGTATTTGTTTATAATATATATGAAATTATGAACGTACGGCTCAAGGCCTAAATTGTAAAGTCATTGGAGTGATTTAAGGGTGACGTGTGGACTAATAAAAGTTGACACTTTGTTTTTTAAGAGAAAATATTCCATTGTTAATGGTGAATTGGTGATCACTCTAATGGAGATCACTTTCAAAACTCTCTCAGCACTTGACTTTTTTGATCCATTACCCGCCTCCTTCAATCTATCCTTTCCTCCATTATCTCCATTTTTCTACCTTCATTTTTCCCAAGCTTTTTGAAGTTCTTCTGAAGGAAACTGCTTATTCTCTGCTAAGTTACTAACCAATAGGAGTTCTTTTCTACCTAGAACTGTTTGTTAAAGGAATTTAATAAGTGGGTCTGAATTCATATCCTCAATTGTTTGACTTAATTCGAATTTTTTGCAATTTTGTCAATTTTTAAGTTCTGGGATGGATCCTAGGGTTCAAGATTACTTTGGAATAACAAATGGAAATATGTTACAGTTAGTCAATGATAATGTTTTTCCTGTACATTCAAATGGTAATATTTATCTTAATGGGTTACCCAATTTAAGAAATGGGTTTATGGGTCATAATAGTAACACCACCAGTAATAGTAGTAGTACTAGTAGGGATGTTAATGGAGTTAATTCAATCTTCCCTGATGATCCAAGCTTAACAAATGTATCCTCCATATCTAGTCTTTCCCATGAAGAGAATTTCTTAGAAGACTGTGATTTTTCAGATTCTGTTTTGAAATTTATAAATCAGATTCTTGTGGAAGAAGATGTGGAGGGTAAGGAATGTATGCTTCAGGAATCTTTGCAACATCAAGCCCTTCAAGGTGCTCAAATTTCCAATTTCCATCCTCAGCTTGATTCACAACCAAATCTTTCTTACTTTTCTCCAAATTTCAATGATAGAAACAGTATATTGGTTGATCCCAATTGGGTTTATGAACAAGAAAACATATATGATCTTGGATTTGAGAATCCTTTTCCTCTTTACCAACCCTTATTGTCATCATCTTGCCCAAGTAGTGTAGACTATGCCATGGATGGGGGCTTGATGGGTTCTCACCCGGCTGCATTTGGGGTCCCTGAAACATGTCATGGGTTCCTTCCGATTCGCAATTACTTGTTTGTTAGTGATGATGCAAATGGGTTACCTGAGAAATTAGGGGTTAGCCAAGATTTAGATGAATTTAGGGATGGATGGCGTGTTAGGAAGAATGGGTTTAGAGTAAACCTTGATACAAAAGAAGAGAGGAGTTCAAAACAGGCTGCTATATATGAAGATTCTAATGTGAGGTCAGATATGTTTGACAAGGTTCTGTTGCATCATGGTGGTGATCAAAATGAGCTTGTTATGTCTCTTAGAACAACATTGCGGACAGCTACGGTTAATAAGACCGAGATAAGTGATCAGTCGAAAGGATCGATTGGTGGGAAGGGTCGTGGTAGGAACCGAGGTGGAAGAAAGGAAATGGTGGATTTGAGGACACTTCTTATAACTTGTGCACAAGCTGTTGCTACTGATGATCGTCGGACTGCAAATGAATTACTAAAGCAGATCAGGCAGCACTCGTCTCCTCTCGGTGATGGGAACCAGCGGTTGGCTCATTATTTGGCTGATGGGCTCGAGGCTCGATTGGCAGGCATGGGTAGCCAGATTTACAAGGCGCTTACGAGCCAAAGAACGGCTGCTGCAGATGTTTTAAAAGCTTATTTACTCTACCTTGCAGCCTGTCCATTCAGGAAGCTGTCAAATTTTTTCTCGAACAAGTCGATTGCAAAGCGAACAAGAAAAGCCGCTAAGATTCACATAATTGATTTTGGGATCCTATATGGGTTTCAATGGCCAACTTTCATTCAAAGGCAATCAATGAGAGAGGGCGGACCGCCAAGGATTAAGATTACTGGCATTGATTTTCCTCAACCTGGGTTTAGACCTGCTGAAAGGGTTGAGGAGACAGGGCGGCGTTTGGAGAATTATGCCCATGAATTCGGAGTTCCTTTCGAGTATCGTGCAATAGCTAAGAGATGGGATACTATTGTGCCAGAAGATTTCGACATTGATGAGGATGAGGTGGTAGTTGTGAATTGTATATATAGATTGAAGAACATGCCAGATGAAACAGTTTGTGTGGAAAGTTCTAGAAACATTGTTCTCAAACTGATTAGAAAACTGAACCCGAATTTCTTCATCCATGGTGTGGTGAATGGTGCATACAGTGCACCCTTCTTTGTGACCCGATTTAGGGAGGCTCTTTTTCACTTCTCAGCACAGTTCGATGTGCTCGAAACTGTGGTGCCCCGAGAGTACGATGAAAGGATGTTGATTGAGAGAGATCTTCTTGCTAGGGAGGCTCTCAATGTCATAGCTTGCGAAGGATGGGAGAGGGTGGAGCGCCCAGAGACGTACAAGCAGTGGAAGATCCGTTTGATCAGAGCTGGTTTTACGCAGCTCCCTCTTGACTCGGAGATTAAGGAGCGAGCTTTGATGCAGGTGCACTCGGCTTACCACAAGGATTTTATGACCGATGAAGACAGTCGATGGCTGCTTCTAGGATGGAGAGGACGGGTTTTGTTTGCTTTGAGCACATGGCAACCTGCATAACCGACTTAGCTCCGAAGGAAAGCTTCGACAAAATGCAAGCTTTGCCTCTTAGTGTCATCTAGATACTGTGTTTGAAGATCTAATGTATCAGCATTTTGAGGCTCAAATTGTCCATTTACATTTTGTCATTGTCTAGCTTCACTCTACCTCGATTTTGTATGAAGGTGGAGATGAGTCTCATTATGGGAACAATTGTGTGAAATATGAAATTTAGAACTCATTTTTGCTTCTGTTTCCTCTTTATAGTTTGTAGCCGATTTTTCGAGTAATTGTTGGTTCATGTAGCCGATCTTTTTTAGGCATTAGGCTATAAGGTTACTGTGTGTAGTAACTCATTTTTGCTTCTTCCTTGGTCTCTTAGGCCTTGGGCCTCTTTAAAATCCTATTTCTCCCTTTGTAATAACTAATAGGTAATAACCATCACATAACCCTAATGCTTCATTTTGAGCTCTTAAATATCCTACAAAATCAGCATAGGTTTATTCCCTAAAGGACAATACATGTCTCATAAAAAATACTCAATTTATATCCATCATCTCCATTTAACATGTATACATAGAATGAGTTATAATCAACACTTAGTAATTTAACTTGTTAAGTGGCTTATAAGGATTAATTTAGAAATCAAATGTATACAAACTTATCGTAATCAATAATAACAAGAAGTTGGTTTTGGATTGATCCTCTCTTGATAGACCATCTAATGTCTATAGTATAGACGCCTCTTAAAAGAGTCTAATTATAAAAAAAAAATCTAAAAACTGACGCCGCGGTTGAGCCTATTTCGAGTTACTGTTATAACCTATTAAAGTTGGTATTTGGAGTTGGTGTCATAACCAATTCAAGTTGATATTATACCTATTTGGAGATACCAACTTTAATAGGTTATACTACCAACTCCAAATAGGATTACAGCGCGCATTTTGTTTAAAGTTTTTTCTAAGTAATAATGGGCCGGCCCATTGAGACATGTTTCTTGTAAAGACGATCTCAAGTACGAGTTTGTGTTATTATATAGTTAAGAGCTTCATTCGTTGGTTTTCTCAGCTTAGATTAACTAAATATAATTTAAATTTGGGTTACAATAATTTAGTAGAGGCACACATGAGAGTGTTCATAGAAGTTTCAAATACAATGTTTCAAGTTGGGTCAAATTCTGATTTTGTGTGTACATAAATAATCAAATTTGATTTGTACATACACATTGTTTCTGGTCCAATGAAATCATGCTCTATAATTTGGGTGCGAGTCAATTTCAGTTATCAAAACATCAATTATTTTTCTTTTGAATATTCACTATTTTGGATCACCATTTGTTGATCATATGGGTTTGAATAACATATCTTGAATTTTTTTTTGGTTAAATTTGGATGGTAGCCATTTTGGATACCTGTATCCATACATTTCGAACATCACATTCCTGCACATTCACAACAGAAAAACAACCCCAAAATACGGGCAGTAAATAACACGAAATTCTGCCTCAAACCACAGTCACACAGATTGTCAGAAAAGATCCACCTATTATTGGGGTGTTACAAGTAATAGAGTCCAAAATCTAGCTAACCTAAAATCAAAAACGAGTTGCGACTTGGGAGAACAGAGCTTTGAAATCAGTAGTTGGTTCACCGCTACCCTCTGGCTTCGAAGCCAAGTCAAACGCCTTGAACTTTGCCTCCTCAAATTGCAAAGCCTGATAAGGTTTAACAGATACAGATTAAGCAGGTCGATCTAAACAATATTAACAAGACAACATGAACCTCACCAGTAAAATTCAGTTTACATGTTTCAATGCTACAAACTACTTTCTTATGTGCAAAGTATAATTAGAGTCCGTTTGGATTGAGTGTAAATATTTAAGGGGTAAATAAAAGTCAAAGTAGGAAAACAAAGTTGGTTAGATAGATAATTAAAGGAATTCAGTTGCTAGAGAGGTTGAAAAATTGATTAGAAAATAATGAAAAAAAAAGGATAAAATAGCAATTAGTACCCGTATTTTGGGATATTAATTTACTCTAGGGGGTGGGGGGAATTATTTTCCTCCAAATGAGGGAAATCATCCTTCATTTTTATTACTCTATTCTATCTCTTTTACAATTATTTCAATTACTTTATTTGCATCTCTAATTAACTTTGTGATTAGTTTGACATTTTTACTCTCTTAAATATTCACTCTGAATCCAACCAAGCCCTTAGGTCATTTATAAAGAGGAAAAAAAACACGAAAAACATTGCAAATGACAAATATACCTGAATACAGACTTCTGCAACATCAGCCCTTGGGGCACAGTTCTCGTCTCAGTTTGAAGAAGTTCATCATCTTTTCCAGTAAGCAATTCCCTGAGGCCTCCTGGTTTGTCCAGCAAGCCTCCAGCTCTGAAACAGCCATTGTCAGTTAGTCCTAACTATAAAATTATTAATGGTTAAAATCACATTTCAAGTTTTAATGGCTGCCATAAACAAGGCATGCCCTTCATGATATTCATTCATGGAGGATTTACATGGTTTTATTAGGTGTTCAGTATGAAAATGTCATGCTGTTTATATGAGGTTAATTATGAATTATGATGTTAAGTTTGATGGGAAATGCTATGTTCTTTGAAGACGTTAAGTTCAAAAGGGGGGAAATAAGGTTAAAGCCAATGCCATTAGCCCATTACAACAATCCATTAGAGAAAGGAGAAAAGTAATTCCCGATGATTACATATTTACATAGCAGGGCAGGAAGTATGACAACATGGAAAAGGTTGATGATGTTCTTGTATTTCTTCAGGTTTTATGAGGAATCATAGACGATGAACCCATCAACTTCGTCAGCCCATGAAAAGTTTAGAGACTAACTGCTCGTCTTATAGGTAAAGGACATACTCAAAAACAATGAATTGACTTCATAAAGAGACTTTTTGTTTGGTTTCATTAAAGGAATTTTATAGGACAATCACGGCTCTAGTAGCACATTTTGATTTGAAGATTCATCAACTGGATGTAAAGACAACATTTCTCAACGGCGCAACATTAATGAAACAATCAATATGATGCAACCTAAAAACTGTGTTGGGAGATTTAAACAAAATAGTTTGTAAATTAACAAATTTTATCTATGGGGGTATAACCAACAACTCTTCAATGGTATCACTATTCCATCAAATCATTATCTCTTATGGATTTGAGATGAATGATGTAAATGATTGTTTGTATCAATGTCACATGATTTAGTAATCTCCTCGCAATTCCTCAATAAAAAAAACAGCAAACTATGGTCGATTTTGGGCTATTTCGGTTATTTTCAGCGAATTGCAAATTCAAAAGGCAAAATTATGTTATAGTGATGTGTATCATAAGTTCAATAGGAGCAAGATGACTTTCCTGGAATTCTACGTCATTGGCATTTTAGTTGCTATTATAAGTTTCTCATAATTTTATGATGCAAATTAAGTTTTGCATTAATCAGTTAACATTCAAGTTAGTATAGTTGTTTCAAGAAGGGCTTGTTAGAAACTGACATGTAAAACCACCTTCATGTAATTTTAAAGCTACACATTTCATGATTGATCTAAATCATCTTGTTGTATTGGTATTAAATAAATAAATGTTAATTCAAGATTAATGAATAGCTATAAACTTATAACTATGACTTTTCACCTTCTAATTACATTATGTGTTGGCTCTATATGATTCATCCCTTTAGACCCAAAGGAGTAGCTCTATCAAAAAATCAATTAGACAATACACTGGAAGGTCGGAAAACCAACATCTAAACAGGAGTTTTACTGGGTGTTTAATCATGTATGAAAATGTCATGTGACTTATATGTAACTACTGATCATATTTGATGCTAAAGGCCAATCTGGAACAATATTTTTGTTATTACAAGGGTATTGTTGTGTGACCTTCCACATGCAGAAGCCACTTGGCAATTGATATAACATGTTTTGTATGTTTTCAGAATGTCAGAAAAATCATAGCCCTCTGTTTTGTATAATTCAAATTAAACGTTTTACATAATGATATATATAAAGTACCTCTTTATCTATGAGATCCTTATGATGTAATGAACAATATTCAACAAATAATGGACTTTTTAACATTATCATTTATATAGGACTTTCTGAACTTTCTGTGTGATCAATGAGAACCTTCTATAGCTAGAGATATTGTGACCCTTACTGTAGTAAACCTAGTGTTTGATTGATTTTAACAATGAAATTGATCAAAAAAAAAAAAAATTAGTTTTTGACTTTAATATTTGCTTTATTTTACTTTTATTTTCCAGAAAATCATTTAAAATAGGTTCTTGTTCTTCTTCCAAACATTTCTTGACCTTGATCCTCCCATGGATTACGCATCAACTCTAACTATTCGATTTTGTGTTTCTTCACTATAGTTCTCCACTTCTATCCATTAGTTGTTACACTGCCTCTATACGTCCTATAAAGGGTGACCAACATCTCTTCCCAAGGCATATTTTATGGAAAATGAGTAAACATTCAACACCAAATAAAGAAAAAAGAATGACAAAAGAAAACCAGAAAGCACTTTATGATTATCAAGTCCAAACACAAAATTGCGTATTAAGATATGAGTCGTTATACGTTGAAAGAGGTGTGTACTGTGTACCTTATGATTGTATACGGCATTCCAGACTCAGCCAGATACTGTTCCGCCTTTCTCTTCCAAATCTGAAACATTATGATTATTAATCAATCTATTAGCGTTTTATTAGGTATATTCCAGACTATAGGATTCATATATGCATGAGATGAATATGCTATTTAGAATTTAGATAGCTATTTTGCACGTAACAAGAAATTTACAAAGAATATTTGCTTATCAATCACTTCTCGACAATGCAAAAGATTTTAGTTGTTTTATTTTTGTATTATGATGGACTATATGACTCATTAAACCAAGTCCCCCTTTTTATTTATGTGAATGTGATAATGTGAAGTTGCAGTTGTGTTTGCTATTTGGGGTCAATGGGAAACAATCTCTTCATTATCAATTAATCACACGGGTAAAGTTGCGTATATCTGGACCACCTAATCCTGCTTAGGTAGAGCCTACTCAATGACATTGGGTAATAAAATGAAATCAACAAAAGATCCGCAAATTTATAACCTGATTCCAATACTGCTCACCAACATAATTTTTCTGAGTTCCCCCATGTAAAGTACAGAAGAACTGTAATGATATTATAATAACGACAAGTGTGGACCGAGTCAAGCTACCATGAGTGTAGAAGTGGATTTAGGCTTATAAATAAAATGATAGATATTAACACACCTCGCCAGATGATGCCTTTAGCAACAGAGTTCAAGTTCAGGCCTTGGGTGTCTTGGCTGCCAATGCATGTATAACCAGATAAAACCTACTATTCCTTATCACTTAATTTTGGTAAATCCTTAATTTGTAACTCACAGAGTTATGTGTGCTACTCCTCCATATCTTTTTATTTGTTAGCTATTTGATTTATGTCTCAGAGTTATGTGTCTCTTCTAAGTTAATATTTAGCTTCTTTAATCTACTCATATAATATGAACTTTGTCTTTATACATCATTTTTTTTTCTAAGTTGGTGAAGATAATCTTTTTGATTAAACTATATCAGAAATCAAAAGTAATAATAATTAAAATGTAGAAAAAACAGTTCTGATTTTCAAAAGGAGTTAATCACAAAACATAAGCATTTTCAGTTAGGACTTAGGAGCATCAAAAATGATAACCTTCCAAATCTCATACATCCCTAATTTCTAGTATCCTGTTATCTCGTCTCATTCGCAATAATATAGCTTGGTGATTGCAAAAACTTTCTTAATGATTTTACTTATTGTTCACGATGGCCAGCCCAATTACATAACATTTCACTTGAACATTAGCATGTTTGTAGAAGGGATTCCAGAGCACTAAATAGAAGTTGGAGAAATTAACTAACCAATATATTTCCATTTCCAAGGCTGTTGAGGGGATGGTTAGGGTTGGTTCCTCCCATAGATCCAACCAGGACAATTTGCTTTACTCCAGCAGCTTTGGCTGTTCAAAGAGATGAAATCACAGGGCCCCAGAGATTTTGCTTTAATAAAACAGTAAAATGGAAAATACAAAGAAAAGTCAAAGTAAGAAACTCATACCAGCATCGATTTGGTTCTTCTGTCCAATCCAGTCAACCTAAAAAGTGACTTGTTTATATTAATTTTTGATATGGAACGGAAAAGGAAAAGCAGAAATGAGTGAAGTTACCTGCTCTGGATATGCTCCATCGTCAAAACAAAATTCAGGCCTCTCTCTAGCAGGATTTGATCCAGGCTTCATTTTGGGCACTGCACTTGTAAGAATTATAAGAGCATCAACACCCTCGATTGCAGGGGTAATGCTATCAGTATCCCTAATATCTCCAACGAAAACATCATCTGCTCCACCAATTGTCTGCTTACTCTCTTCTGTTCGGACCAAACCTCTTCCATTGAACTGATCAGATCTTTCCTTTAACTTGCTGTAAACAATTTGGCCTTTCAACAGACAAAACGTAGTCATGTCATTTAGCAAAAGCAGAAGAAAGAAGTGAATTTTATGACTTTTACACACAAAAAAAAAACAAACTCTATTTTTATACATTCATAAAGGTGTAAAGTGTAGACAAAGTTCTCATGTTCAGGTCCTGCTTTGGACATTTGGAGTTGCTCTTACTTTAATTATGACAGAACAAGGATCTTGTGTCTTAAAGAATCAGTAATTAAAACTGTTGTGAATGGGCTAAAAATATGGTGAAGAAACAAGAGCAAAAGAAAGCAAAAAACAATGAACAAAAACAGAGCACAACAAAGAACACAACCCACAACAAGATTAATGAGGTATCTAAGGATACCTCCCCCCTCAAAACAAGTATCTTGTCATTAATATAATCAACATTACATTACGGACTCACCTCACAAGCTTTAGAACACTCTTCCAAAGCCAAAGATTGAAGCTTTACTTCAATCACCCACAAATAGCCCTAATACAATGAGAAGACTCTTTTGGTATGAAACCCTAGCACTCACAATGTATTTGGCTCTCTCTACCTTCTCTAATACACTTCTAAGACCCCTTATATATAGCTAAGACATAATAGAAGAGTATTGGACAAGCTAACAAAAGACCCACCAAAACCGGCTTTAAAACAGAAACTCGCGTGCTGATTTCTGCCTTAACCGCTCGACCGAGCCATGCTGCTCGACCAGGTCGAGCGGCTACCCAGAACCTTCTGTTCTCTTGATGCTGTCTTGCTCGAGCTAGGAGCTCGACCCTCCTTCTTCAGCTCGACTTGGTCGAGCATGTTCCAAGCCTTCCAATATTGGTCCCTTGCCTTCATTAAGGCACACCAAAGCATCACCATTAATCACTTCATCAAGTGACCCAAATCTCAAGCTCTCGTACCTCCTTGTACTCACCACATCGCTCTCAAGCGTGCAAGCCAAATCGTACGCCACGAGGTGATCGAACTCACCTCCATCACGATGAGATTTCGGGCTTGACTCAACAAAAACTCATCAGACAATACACATGAAAAGTCCATTGATGTATAAGTGACAAGTGAAAGAAAACAATGGTTCATTAACTGATCGTAAATATAGAGATCCCATTGTCAGGTTCATGACTTATTTGATAGAAAAACTAAGAATGTTATAGGAAGAGACGTTGTATGTTTCTAGCAACATGATTTGGATCAGCACACAAACAAAGGACACAAGGAGTTGAACTATGTGATAAGTTTCTAGGTGTGTGGGATATGCTCTACCAAGGCGCTAAGACCAAACCCTGATGTGTATTAGAAAAGTGAATTCTCTTGGACGTTATATCATCAAAGAACTTGATCTTCATTTCAAATTCCAGAAGAAGTTGATCTTCATTTCAAATTCCAAAAGATAATGGATATTATCTCTCACCTTGATTCATGCGCTGAATCATGTAACTTGATATTACTCCCCTGGTTTGTAGGTTCTGTTTTTAAGTAATATTCCTAGTATATCTTTGTATTTTTGTCAAGCTAGTTTACTGTTTTATGTTGGCCTAGTTCTTTACTAATCTTTAGCCTTAACTTACGGTAGTTGCTACTGTAAATCTTTAGTCTATTCTTCCGTGTATTTATACATTCATCTTGTTAATGAAAGGCAGCATAAATTCTCTTTGGATCGTAATTCTTGCTGCATTAATAAAAGACAAAAACTCTCCTTTTCCAATTCTTCTATCTCTTCCATAGCTCCATTACAATATGTTTATACGGATGTCTGGACTTCTCCTTCATACTCACACGATGGTCTTAAATATTACATCATATTTGTTGATTATTTTACAAAATACATCTGGCTTTATCCATTAAAACACAAATCCAATGCTAAAGTTAATTTTTTTGCTATAAGGCACTTGTTGAAAATTTTTTCCAATTGCCAATCAAAACTTTATACTCAGACAATGGAGGTGAATATGAGGGTTTAAAACCTATTCTTGACCATGATGGTATTACTCATCTTAAAACACCACCCATACACCACAAAACAACATAGGCTTCTCTAAAGACGGCATAGACACATTGTTGAAACCCCATTTTGAGGGAGGGTATGAATGAAATATAATGGACATTATCTCTCCCCTTGATTCATGCGGTGAATCATGTAATTTGATATTACATCCCTTGTTTGTAGGTTCTATTTTTAAGTAATATTCCTAGTATATCTATGTATTTTTGTCAAGCTAGTTTTATGTCAGCCTAGTTCTTACAAATCTTTAGCCTTAACTTTAGGTAGTTGCTAGATGTAAATGTTCATTTATTCATTCATCCTGTTAATGAAAGGCAGCACAAATTCGAAACTCTTCATTATTAATTTGTCAATGGGATTTTCAAGTAAGACCATCATTTACAGCTCGTTTGGATCAAAACAATGAAATATAAGGGATTTGAAAGAATTATTCTCCTAACTTAGATAGCAATTTCGGAGGGGAGGGGATTTAGAAGGAATTAAATCCCTAAATTTTTGTTAAATGGAAAAATTTGGAAAGAAAATTCCTGCTTGCAGGATATGGCAGACAAAAACGTTGTTCAACGGGAATGTAAGCTTCATGATACAACTATGTAAGGAATACTGGACAATCACGTAATCACCTCCAAACACCAAGCGTATTACGGTAAACAGCAGATAAGCAAGACAAACAGCGCATTTAACGGTTTAATCTATTAATTAAATCACAATAAAAAATAAAAAAAAAGCAATAACATTTTATTATACAGAATACAGATACTCTTTTAAATTCATTCCTACCAAATCATCGAAGAAGACACCACAGCATACATTACATTGATATGCTCGAATTCCTCGATTATAATCAACTCTATAAATAATTTGTCAAAATTCTTCAATTCCTCGATAAATAATAACTCGCGGTGTCTTCTTCTGTGATTTGTCTCAAAATCCATCAAAAACCGATAAGAATACAGAGATGAAAAAAAAGTGAAAAGATAAGGTTAACACTTACCAGTTCTACCACCAGCACCAGTAACAAGAACAGTAGGTTTGCCGGATTCAGAAGCCATAGCCACACAAAGGTTTCTAAGACGTCTTCTAGGAATGGAAGAAGAAGAGAGAGAATGAAATGGGAATGGAGTACTAGAAACTACTGAACAACCATATTTATGGTGAGTATGAAATGAAAATGAAAGCAGTGGGCCATAATGTGCGGTTGAACCCATTTAATTCGAAGGAGTAGAGCTGAGATTAGCGGTTACCAGATGCCAGTTAGTAGCACAGGCTCACAGCACGTCGTTGATGTCTCTACAACCCCAAATTATGGGGGCTTGTTTTTTGTTGGCTGGACGAGAATGGGGGATGATCATCATTCGTCCATCTCCCCATCCACTTCACCCTTATCTTACCCGGAAGGTCTGCTGAGAGACCGATCGTCTACGGTAATGATAACTCTCCTTACAGCTTAGTCTAATGATTTTAAATTTAAAAATAAAGTTGATGACTAGTCACTTACTTATTTTGCAAAATTTGTGTATCTTTACCCCGTTTAAATAGAAGGTACCACATACTTCCTCGATTCTGAAATATTCGCTATAATTTTCTTATCGACACTCTTCATTTATTTGAAATAAAAAAAAAATTAGTCAAGCATTAGGCATAGGGCCGTAGCTTTAGCTTTTATAAATTTGGCTTAAAATGGAAGGGCTTGGTAGAATCAAAGTCAAAATCTTAGTTAGGAAAAGTAATACTTACTTTAATAATTGAGACTAGATTTGAATCTTAGTTAATTACTTAAAAATTACTCCTTCCTATTCACACAAAATTGGGACATTTTTATTTTTGGTCAATTCACACAAAATGTCCCATTTCTATTTTTAGACACAATTTTTTTACAATATTACCCTTATTATATTTACCCATTTACTTTCATGTGGACCCTACTCCCTCCTTTAGACCTAATTACTCTTATTTAACATATCCTAACTACTACCTGATGGTTGACTTTCATGTGGACTCTACTTCCTCCTTGGTTTTGGTGAAAATACCAAATGTCCCATTTTGTGTGAATAGGAGGGAGTATGATGGTTTAGATGGTCATCACTATAAAATTCTCAAACTTTTAGGATTAAGAGCTCTATAGTAAGGTGTCAAAATATAAAGACACTTTAATTAATCACATACAAAAGAACCTACCTTAACTAAAGTGAAAGCGGAGATATGGACTTTAAAAAGGTAAAGGATCTTCCCGATATTCGACACAAGGTAGGGTTTGAGTGGGGGTTTTCTTTTTCTTGAAAGATGCGGACAAATCATACTCGTACCTCCAATTAATACCTGCGCTCAGTAGGGATTGAATCCCAAACCTTCTGCTTCACATAGAGATTCTCTATCTATTGAGCCACTTTGATAAACCTAAAAAAAACTAACACGGGCGATAAATTGTTGCAGAGATAGTCATGAATGGTATATCTGGTTTGTATCTTATCTTCAATTGATAATATGTATACTTTGACTCAATATGTTTGCGAGATAATTAGTTTACTATCATTGTAAAGTGTCATTTACGGTCCGTTTGGTAAGTGGTACTAAAGTGTAGTTATGGGAATGAAAAATTAGTGTAATTTTGGTTGGAAAATCTTTTGGCTACCTTGATGACCATGCTTGAAAACCTTCAATCATCTTATTTTGTTCATAAAATTCATTCCAATGCATTACCAATGGGAGAGGAGGTATTAGGTGGTAATGAAAATTTGTGAACAAAAAAACTTTTTTGTGATCAAAGTTTCATTATCATGAGAATAACATGAAAGTTTGATGAAATTTTTACACTATAAATCATTCTCATTACCACAATTTAGTAACACTAACCAAACGAGTCGTCAGTGGATTTAAATTCAATCCTCTATGACTTTTGCATTGAAAGACTATATGGAACTTGGTTTGTATATATAGTGTGTTATTTGATGTTTTGATCCTCTGATACTCCAAAAGGAGAAGGGTTTTCGAATATAATTAGTGTATCCAAATAATTTGAAAATAATATTAAAATGTTAAAGCTAAGTTTTTGTTAACAATAGGCAATAATAAAATCGGGGTTTGTATATATGTTCACGAGATGTAACAAAGGAACAATAAACATCACTTGGGCAGGCTAAAGGTCGCAAGGTGCAATCCTACGTATTAAAAAAACTTAATAGCCAATAAAAAAGCAACACGATCTCAAGCTGGTCAAATAAAACAATAGGACAGCCAACAACGATCGTCGAAGTCAATTGTCAAACACCTCAAATGGCTTTTTGGTTGACTTTTGACTTGATTGGTCAAATAGCAAAAAAAAAAACGCATTTGGTAATAAATTTTTAACTAGCTGAAAAACTATCTTTTAAGACAAAATTAAAATCTGACTTGGTTGGCTATTTTCATTGGCTTTCGGTTTATTACTCACTTTTCTCTCATAAACAGTCGGCAACCAACATATAATTTACCAAACATCTCCTTAAACAAATGACTTATCTATCTAGCTTAAAAGTCAACGCTTTTAGTTAGTCAAACAAGCAAACTAAAAAAACCAACAACCAATAGACATTTGCGAAACACCAAAAATATGTCAAAACTTTTAATATAATACTAATATAAGATATAGGAAGAAATCTAGGTTCGCATCTATTTGGACCATTTCTCGAGTGATTTGACTAAAAACTCTAATAACATTAAATTGTGTTACATATAAAAGCAAAAATAAAATAACAGTCTGATAGTTCTATACATATATAGCCAAAGATTCAGCCCCATCTTATATTAATATTCTAAATTGAATCGTAAAAGCAAAGACAACCTAAAAAGCCTCAAAGTAAAGAGAAACAAGGCGGACATGAAGAAGGATAAAAAGAGTTAGAAATATCAAAAATTGATTCATTACATGGGTATGGATTTCTTATTGCTAATGGCACCATATCTTCAAGCAAACCTTGAGTCCTTGTTTGTTGTTCACTATCATCACTTTGTGTTTGAGTTTCAAGTATAATGTTATGTTTGGGATTATTTGTTTGTTCATTGGTTCCTTTTTGTATGGTCTCATGATCATTTTGTGGCAATGTTTTCTTAACTTTCTTTAGTGGAGGAGGTGGTGGATTTGGTACATCAATTTGGGTGTTAGACAAGTAAGGGTAGGCAAAATGTAGGTGTAGGCCCTCATAAGTAATGATCAGTGTGTCTGGATCATCTATAGACTTCTCTACTTGCTTCTTGGCCCCACATCTTGGATTTGTGCACTTGTAGTAGCTTCTGTTTGGTTAATCAATTCATTAGTTCATTTCAAATACATAATACTTTCTCTGTTTCGTAAAATTTGTTGTTATTGAGTGTGATATGTTGGGTGAGAAAATATCACTATCAGTAGCAAGTATTATGAAACGGTGGAGGTAATAACCAACTCGATCAAAGCTAACAAAATATATATATGTTATACATAGGGATGATCATGGGTTGGGTCTAATCGAATCCGAATCAAAAACCGTTAATTTTTAATTGATTCATACATGGACACCGACTCTTAGGGTCTGAAAATTTTAGACATGGGCCTAGATCCGACAGGTCTGATGGGTTTAGGTCCTAAATGAATCTTAAATAGATCTTGATTTAATTGATGATACTTAAATATTTTTATATTAAAGATTTTATTAGTACTTTATAATGGGTCTATGCGTTGTATATACGTTTAAATTGAGTCCAAATATATATAGTAATATAGGTTTAGAACGAACTTTAATTGATTTAGAAGTATATAATAGATCGAATCGAGCGAATCTGGCTGGTCTAGGACGGGTCTAACAGGTCTTAAATAGGTAAAGAGATAGAGTCTAAGTCGGGTCTAGGTTTGAATACTCTAGACCCACACTCATTTAATTTTTTGGATTCGAAATCAAACCTTAATTCGCGGAGTCTCAAGAAATTAGACCCAGACTCTAAAGGTAGAGAGATAAGTACATACCTTGGATTTGGGCTGTTTTTTATAAAATTTTTGACCATACTTTCTCCATTTGTAGCCGTCATCTGCCATTGCAGTGCCACAAGTTTTGGTTTTTAAGGTATATTTATTTTCTGTTTTAGATAATTCTTTCTCCAACATTGAAATCCTGCACACAATATTGAGTTCTTAGTTCACAATTCTAAGTTCCCCTCAAAAAAAAAAAAAAAAAAAAAAGCTCATTCTAAGTTGCAAATAGCTGCCAGGATCGACTTTAGATATTTTGAGGTTTGGGCGAAATAACACAATTGTATCATTTTTCTTTACGATTTATAATCTATATAGATCTTCTACAACCATTAATTTTACATTTTTAACATGGGGCCCTAGGCGACAGCCCCTCTTGCCCACTCTTAAGGCAGACCCCCTCTCTTTTTCTCTCTTTCTTTCTTAAAAAAAACCCTAATCTCAATAGTTGATTTGGGGTCATCATCAACTTAAACCTTTTAGTTGATGGCAAGCCCCTAATTTCTCGGCTTTAAGTTTTTATAATATGATTAGAATAAATATGTGTGATCCCAATAGGAAAGTTGTTCTACCCATTTATTGGGTTAATTCTACCCCATATATTAGGTTTTGATCTCTCTTTTCGTGATAGTTTGGGGTTATGAAATTTAGTCTCTAGTTGATTTATTGGTAGTGATTAATGCGATAATGTAGCAGACATCAAAATTGCAATTACCATCAACAACATCAAATTTATTTCTATCACAAGACTATAACAGATCAAAAGACTCCTTGTAGAAGGTTGTATCAAACAGCGATGTGAGAGAGGATATTAAGAATTTTCAATCTTATACACAATGATCGCAGTTTTGTTAATTTTGAATTATATTTTTTAAAGTTATTATATACTCGCTAATTTTGATCTCTGAAGTAATATGGTTTATTATAAAAAAAATCGAATAGGAACAGTTTGTAGCATCAGGAAGACTCTAGGCCCCGGGTGACTTACAACCTCATTGTAAGTAGAGCATCAGATGGCTTCTCACGAATGTTAGTATACATTGAGATCCATAACCATGGATCTCACGGATTTGGATCTGCATCCAAATCTAAAACGGGTCTAATTACAAATTTTTAAAATGATAATAATAATAATATATATATTTTTTTGATAGAATAATATATATTAATTGCATCTCCAATGGAGAACTTCAATTTATTTGGAGTCTGAAGATTCAATCTAGCAATAACTTTAACATTATAAAGAGGATAGTTGGCGAATATATACATACCAACCTTATCGGTAAGTTTTATTCTAAAACCAATTTAAAAAAAAAATTTCAAAATAAAACCAATTTATAGTAAAAAAAAAAATAGAAGTTCATCAATTTTATTTATATGTAAGTCAATATCTTTCTAGTTACATGCAAGTTATTTTTCAACAAAAACAACTTTTTAAATTCGTATTAATCATACTTCAGGTTTAATCATAACGACAAGTTTATAATTGTTAGCACTTACTCCTTTGTTTCATTAAGTTAGTTACATTATGACTAGGTATATGCAATGGGTTGGATCCTCATTGGGGCCCCTGATTCAGCCCTTAATTGTAAAGGTTGTATATGGGGAGGATTAAAAAGGGTTGGGCTTAAAATTTAACTGAAAAAAAATTAAAAGTTAAGGGTTGAATAAGGGTTTTAAAATGGTCATAAATAGGCCCTAATCCAAAGTAGACAGCACAAATCACACAGCGAGTCGGGTCATGTCAAATATTAAACGGGCTGGAGCAAGTCGTTAGGTCAATTAAACTATGAATATTACAATATCATCTAAAAATATTTAAAAAAAAAGTGGTAAAATATTTTTTACAACCATTTCCTATAATTATCCGACCCGACCCGGCCAGACCCTTTACACAAAGGCCCGTTATTGACCCGACCCGCTAATGACCCGTTACAATATGACCTGACACCTTTGACCCGTTGGGTCAACCTGCCCCGTTGAAGACCTCTAGTCCTAGGTCATTTGTTTGTATGTAGTCGCTGTATAGCTCTCCTATTGCTTAAGTTTATTTCCCTCATTCACTTCTCTCTTCCTCTAAAACTCCATAAAAATTCCTTTAAAATTGTATTTTGTCCTTTAAAAACGCATATTAAACTATCTTGGCCATATATAATGGATGTAGCCTAAGTTTGATGACCTTACATTCTATGTCTTTATTTGCGTTGTTCATTATTGTTTATTCATTACATATACTTGCATATTTGGTTCATACAATCATATATACTATATAAACGCCTATTTATACTCAAAGTTTGATCTCTAGTGAGTGAGAGTGTCTCTCGTTTCAATTAAGCAAACAGGTCCTCTCTTGAGATACTTTTTTAGTATAGACGTCTCTCAAAAGCCCAGCTCATATCTCCCTTTTAACTTACAAAACTACCAATTAGTTTTTTTTTTAATTTTAAATTGGGTCAGCCCAAAACTTGAGACGTCTATTGTCAGTGGCGGATCAAGGATTTAGAGTCTCCTGGGGCACCAAGAATGGACGAAATTTAGACGGTCTCAAGTAAGAATTTGTGTTAAGCAAATATACTGTGAATCAATTCCAAATATAGGGGACCTAATTTAAAGTATATGTTCCCGATTTCTTTACTTCCAAGTGGTCCGATCGAATAAATGAGTAATGAAAACAAAATAGAAAAATACTGTTTTTTTTTTTGAGGGAATTAGAAAAATACTTTAATATGAGCAAATAGAGAAACAATCTGGAAAAATGAATGAATTTTAAAATTAAAAGAGAGGATTGTTAACATTTCTTTTTAATCATACAAATACATTTATAGTATATGCTTAATTTTTTATTAATAATTTCTAACATATTCAAATTAATTGTAGTTCACCTTATCACCTAAAATTAAACCTGTCAAAATTATTGACCCAAAATCCGACCAAACATAAGTAAGTTATAATTCGAAAATTTAACCCCGGTAACTTACGAATGATCAAATTTGAAAACACTAGAAAAATATTGGGTCAAATCCGATAGAAATTTAAATCCGATCATTTTGACCCGTTTTTAGTTTCACGTTATCAGTTACAGTTACATGTCAACTTATTTAGCCGGGACCCACTATAATTCTAATCAATCTTTATATTTTGAGTCAATGCGTCTTAATTGTAATCTTAAAATAGGTATATTAATATATTTTTAAAATTTTTTGACTCATTAGATTAACTCAAACTCAACCCAAACTCCAAATATAATTGACTTGAGAATAAACTACAAATTATGATTTGACTCGCAATTCGTCCGACTGAACGAAAACAAAATTTATATAGTCTAGTAAAAGTATATTTTTAAAATTCCTCAAAAAAAAGTATATTTTTAAAAACAATTTATTTATTTAAAAATCAAAATAATGTATTTATGATTTGGGGAGAGGGAGATTTGATAATCTATTGATGACCACTCTTTTCGAGTGATTGGGGATCGGAGAAGTTATCATCTTTTTCGGACTTTGGCTTATAAATAATTCGATCGTATCTTTCTTTGTTATATTATTATAATAAAACTATTTAACAAAAATTAGTATTTTATTATCTTTCATGAGTAATTAATTGTGTTTGTTTTAAAAGTATACCAAGGTTTAGAGCCGATACTAAATATTTTGAGGCCCTGTCAATATGTTACTGCAAATATATTAGTAAAACAATTACGCTTAAGAATAAGAGAAAAATAAACTCAGAATAAAGTCCATTGTTCTTTTGTTTAGGAAAATTTGCTTAAAATAATCTCAACTATCACCCGTTGGCAAAAAATAATCCCAACTATCAATTATTTTTTAATAATCCCAACTATTTTCATAATTTGTTGAAAACATGCCCACCCCTTTGTTATCGGTTGGAACAGGTAATTTTTCCACTTTTTTTTTCTTTTTTTACTTAACTGTTCAAAACTAACCCTTCCCCTTCATCTATTAATCAAAAAAGAAAGAAAAAAGTGAAAAAGTTACCTGTTGCAGGCTTACAGCCGGTTAAAAGGGAGATGGGTATGTTTTCAACAAATTATGAAAATAGTTGGAATTATTAAAAAATAATTGATAGTTGAGATTATTTTTGGTCAACGGGTGATAATTGAGATTATTTTGAGCAAATTTTCCTTTATTTAGTATATTATTATCTAATTTTTTATGCTTTATATAAGCCAAATTTGTCATTTATAACCAAAATGTATTCATAAAGAAAAGGATGCTCATTAAACTAAATCTACAAAAGAAAATTGGCGCAATTAAGAATAATAAATAAAACAGTTCGTTGTATGTATTTAAGTGCAATTTAAATATTTTCCTAACTTTTTATGTCCTTATTTCATGTGAGAGGCTAAATCAAGAAATAAATTGAAATAAATGAGCATAAAAAAACCACTAGGTGCACCATGTGCAAAATACAATATTGAACTCGACTAACTTAGAAGTTGGTTTTACTTAAAAAAAATTAAGTAATAGGTGATATAAGTTTTAATCAGTAAAAATCAGTTTTAAATAGTAAAATCAGTTACGAACAGTAAAAATCGATTTCAATAAGTAAATACTCATCCTTTTGCTTATTACGATTTGTAATTACGTTATTTTCAAAGTTTTTACCGTGGGTATGTATTTGTTATAAGACTGATTATCTGTTTCATTTGTTAGTATGGTACTGATAATAATAATGATATATAATGTTATTTTTTATGAAATACGTTATTCTCATGGTAAGGTAAAATTGACTATAAAAAGTTTTACAAAATTTTCATTACCAACTAGTATGGATGGTAATGTATTTGGATAAATTGTTTAAAGAGAATGAGATGATTAAAGTAGATCAGGCATAACCATTAAAGTTATGAAAAGATATTTATCATTGTTACTATCTAATACTGACTAACAAACTAAATCCTACACAACATGTTCATTTGGATTACTAATGAAGCAAATATTTTTTATTCGTTTTATTATACTTTTAGTTATCTAAAATTTTTACTAGTATTCATTATTAAAACTCATTGTTTAGATTGCGGTCATATTTGGTAGCTAAACAAATATACTCCCTCCTATTCAGCCCAAATGTCTTTATTTTTTGGCATTATTCACTTATCACTCTTAATTTGGTTTTTACTCTTAATCTATAAGTTAAAACATAGTCATGTGGGATCTTGTTTGATTCGTCAATATCAGATTTTTATAATTTTTAATTAAGAATAATTTGAGATATAAGGGTTAAAATATTGTCTCGACAAGTGTGAAAAACTAAAAGGGACAATTAGACTGAATAGGAGGTAGTATCTTGGAAGTTCTGTTATGCAGTAGTAGTAGTCATTCAATTTCCAACCAATCAGCCAACAAATTGTTTGACAAACAGCTAATAGTAGTTGATTGAACTAATTGATTTGACTAATTGAATTCATCAATTGGTTTGACTAATTAATTTTAGACTACTGTTAAGAGCTACTTATTTATAAATTATAAGTGTATAACAATAAGTTGTTTCAACAAGTTAATTTACCAAATAAAGCTATGATTAGATGGTTTGACGATTCCAACTCTCTTTTTGGGCTTAAAAAAATTAAAATTGTCCAAATAAGTTTTTTTATCAAACAATCTGAGATTGTTCAATATAAAATTTCTTGAAGTTTTTATTATTTTCATTTGGAATTCCTCAATATTAATTTTTTTTCCTAATCTATTTACCAAATTCTTCATTTGTAAATGAAAGCATAAACAAACAAATCACATATTATTTCTTGTCTAACCAATCCATGAAAATGAGAATATAAGTTTACATAAACACGTCTAATTTCCCCGCATCATACACACCCAATGACACAATAGAAATCAAATTAAATATGACATTAGTATTATTATAAGGAACAAATTCTACCTTGGTTATATACTAAATAACGCCCGTGTGATGCATGATTTTTTAAAACTTTTTGACATATTTATTTAAACAAAAAAATTAAATTTGATGGCTTTATGTTTTAACCATCTCAAAATATCATATACTCATTTAATAAATAACATTATAAAGATTTTATAAATAATTGAAAGAAATTAAAATAAAATATAGAGTATAATTTTCTAATATATTAAATGAAATGACCTAAAAAGTAAATCAACACTCAATATTGATAATATAGTCATAATTAAAAAATAAAAAATCAAAGTTATAAACATTAGTAAAAAAAATACAATGACATCATCTTAGAAGAAAATTTTTTATTGAGAAAGTGATACGTAAGCAATTTAAAAAAATGATGACATCAACAATATTTTATTTTAGTAATACTTATACATAGATAGATTCACTTATTTAGTTACCTTTGTACTTATTTATTTTCACTCTTATCTTTATGGCTCATTTACAATTTTAATGCAGGTCGTTAATTGCGTGTCTCCTCAAGTAAGTTATATGTGACTCACCTTTCTCTTTGGAGCATCTATTTACGCATCATTATTGAGAGCACACATTCCTCTTTGCCTTATCCTTAAACGGTTCGTTTGGTAGGTAGTAATAAACGGTGATAATGAGAATGAAAAACTAGTGTGATTTTGGTTGAAAAATCTCTTGGCTACCTTGATGGTTATGCTAATCCAACTTCAATCATCTCATTTTCTTCATAAAATTCTTTCCAACGCATTGCCATTGAGAGAGGTGGTACTAGGTGGTGCTAGGTGATAATGAAAATTTGTAAAAAAAGAAACTTTTTTGTGATCAGTTTCATTATAATGGAAATGAATAGAATTTTTGATAAAATTTTATATTACAAATCATTCACATGACCAATATTTAGTGTCACTAACCAAAACAAACCGGTAGAAAACAAGGGTATGAATATATATATATATATATATATATATATATATATATATATATATATATATGATCTAATAAGAAGGGATGTGAAAATAAGAAGGATAGGAAGGAATTTCATCAATTAGATCTTAAATCAATTGTCCATTTTGCACGCGTTTGAGAACAGAAAACAATTGTGATGCTTTCTTAATTAATATGTGATACTTTCTGTATAAACATGTGTCACTTGAAAATGTAATGCTTTCTAAACTAATGAGTGATGCTTTCTTCGTAAACATGTGTTACTAGATTTTCTGCTATGACAAATTTTTTTCGGCCGTTAGATCTTAATCAATCAACGGTAGCTATTCCTTCCTATCCTTCCTATTTTCACACTCCTTCTTATTGGATCTCTACCCCATATATATATATATATATATATATATATATATATATATATATATATATATATATATATATATATATATATAAGTAGATGACTAGATTAAATAAAAGCTATCTTCAAGATAATAAGTAGATGACTAGATTAATAATAAATAATAACACTCAAATTTGTATACTGAAAGTCTTATAATATTTTATATAATGGGTAAAGTATCACATATAATACTATAGCAATCACAATATGAACATTTAAAATAGAAGGCACAAGCCCCCTTCATACTTGACGCTAAATATTTCACTTCAAATAAGAAATAAGGGGTGGTTGAGATTCGAACTTGTAATATTTTTGTCAAAAAATCAACTCAACCAAAAACTTAAGCTGATGATTGAGGCCTTAAGATATGTTATATACGAAATAAGAAAAAAGCATACCTGGAGTGAGAAAATGACGAAAGTGGAGGGCTGGGTGTAGAAACAGAGAGAGCTTTCTGAATGTCTAAAAGAGTAGGCCCTGAGTATACCGCCGACATTTGTTCGTGCTGCTGATCGTTACACCATATTGTCGAATCCTTCATGCTTAATTCCTTATAAAAAATAACTTTTTTAATTACGTCTTTATTTTTGAAGATTAATTCTTTTTAAGAATCAATTATTTTTATATGTGATATAATATTGATCGACTTTGATCTAATTGGATAGTGTGATTAAAAGATAAGATATGAAATTAGTTTAATCTGGTCTAATTTGATCGAGAATTAAAGACGGATTGTTTGTGTTTTTTCTTTTTGAAAGAAAAGGAGAAAAGTTTAGTGAAACACAATGAGGGAAAGAATTTGAAGGAAATATTAATAAGAGGGTTGAAGAAAAAAGTCAAGTACTGAAAGTGAAGTTGGTGGAGCATGTATGTTGTATACATATAGTATAAAAAATTGTTATCTCAAAAAATATAAAAATTGTGGAAAATAATTTAATCATTCACGTATTTACAATAAATAATTGTACATTTAGA
>CM025927.1:12975061-13037502 GCA_000753965.2 Amaranthus hypochondriacus
GCAGCTTCATGATATAGAAACACACAAGATACTCACTTGCCATCGACCAAGAATAGCCTAGTGTTTGTGTTTCCATCAATTTCCAGCATCAAACATTAAGCTAAGTTTTTTGTGTTCTTTTTCTTAACCGGTTGCCCAAGTAAACTTGACTCGATGTTCGATCACATATGAGTTTACCTTCCGATTAACCTTGATGGGCTACTTAAGCACACAGTTCATGAATTAGGCTACGGCTGCCAATCAACATCAACCCGCTGCTCGTACACATAGTGCACGAAAGTAATGGAATATCGAAGCTCTAAAGAGCAAAACATGATATAGAATGTGAAATGATATACAGTTCAGCTAAAAGGATTTAAAGGCAATTCGGATTGTGATGTATTATTGATATATACAAATTCATGCACTACTTGACTCAACATAACATGAATGCATATAAGAAAAAAAGCCATTTGCTTACAACATAAGTGTTGAAAAGTACTGCTCAAATTCTTGATCAATGGTTGGTTTGCGTCTCGCCATTTGAGCTTCTGCATCCAAAAGGAGTGATTTAGTATCGAAAGATTTTAGGTACTCCACAAATGTTAAGATGGTTTGTCTCACGTCGATAAATTAAAGATGATATGCACACTTTATTAGTCACTTGAGCCCTTCCTCATTGCCATATGAGTTTGGGAAGTTATCTCCTTGCTTATGTATTGTGGTGCACCTTGTGTTAATAAGTCCAGCTTGTCAAGGTTTTCTTGACCTTGTATCAGAGCTTACGCTGATAGTTGAAGCCCAAAATATGTTATATACTCTAATAGGTCACAAAACGGGTTTGAATCTCAACCACTGTTCATTTATGGTGGAATATTCAGCGCCAGGTATGAGAAGAGTATGTGTTGCATGTACACTTCTAACCCTAAGGGCTCTCATGTGAGAGGCGTGTTAGAGTATATATAGCATATCCTGGGGCCTCAACCTTCAGCACAAACTCACACAAAAAGTGATTTTCGAGGAGTAGCAATTGGCTATAAAATTGTACACCGAAATTAGTTCACAAGATGAGTTTACCTTGATCTGCATTCCACTTCTCTGATGACAGCATAAACAATGTTGTGTTCACCCCACTAGAGTTTAGGAACTCTCCAAGCTCCTCAGCAGTTTGTTTGCTGTCCTTGCAATGATGTGCACTAATACACTCCTCGAGACAATCATCATCGAAATCTTGCCACCCAAACGCGGTGTTATGTTGTTGAGGAAATTTACCTTCTTTCAAAGCACTAGAATCTCCTTTGGCGCGCATAATTCTACTCTCCAAAGAAAACGGGTCATTTTCATTTCTGAATGTAGCCGATCTTGAATTCGTCCAGGAAGATGAAGCTTCATCATGCGAATTCGTCTTCGTAAAAAACGATACATCATCAAATACGACTTCAGTTGACGACTGTGAATCTCCATGAACACTATTGCTATCTTGAGTTGATTCTACTAGTGTATCGACTATTTCTACGTCCTCTGCATAAACAGTTTTCAGGAATAACGAGTCGGATTCAGATCCTACAGCTGCATCACAGCATATATGCTTTGCAACGGGATGACCCAAGTCTTCAGCAACAGCGGCAAACAGTTTTCGCTTCTTCAAGTTGGAAGCATCGGGATTCATTTTTTTGGTTAGATGGACGACACTGAATAAAAAGCAAAAAATTTACATCAACCGGTTAATATCAGTTCTGCACAAGAGAAGTACTTATATCATAGAATGATATGTATTGCATTATAAGTACACATAAACATTTCCAACGACAGGGTCGCAATCATATGGATGAAAATGAAAACAAAAAGAAGGTACACCACTGTTAGAGTATAAAACATTATGAGGCCTCAACCATTAGCTTAAGCTTTTGGTTGAGTTGGTTGAGGCCCCAGGATATGTTATATACTCTAACAGCCACGTCAATGCATTGTGCGTTTCCGTTTTTTATCGTTTTTAGCATGCAAAAAATGATAAAGAGCAAGCATAACTCCTTTGTGCTTTAACTCAGATGATCTATGTTCATGAAGGCAATGAAAACAGCAAAGCACAAGCCTCATACTAATTTTGGCTTGTCGAATCTATACCAACTTCCTTAATTCTATGGGTCATATCTTGTATTCTTGTTAAATGCCCTTACTACTCATCTCAAATTGCAATCTAAGAAATGAAGTTGTGTGGAGAAACTGAAGGAAGGAAGGAAGGAAGTCAATAGAACCCCCCTGGGAAGACCGCTATGCCGTCCTGACAAGCTAGAGGTCTTGGATTCAGAAAGAGAAGCAACAAGCTATCACAACGCCAGATATTTAAAGGTGTGCAACACAACATGATGACCCGACATTCAACCGATCTTGTAATCGAACCCAACTCTAATCCGACCTCACAATATCTTGTGAAAATAAAATCTGATTTTGAATTGAACCGAAACACTTAGACCTCCGATAACCCGACAAAACATCTCTACACCAGCATATAGAACCAGAACATTTGAAATGACAGAAAGGTGCTTTGGATCAAAGGTAATACTTAATAGAGCATAAAACAATCTTAGAACCTCAACCATCAACGAACATAGCATCCACCCAGAAACAAAAAAAATGGGTCTAAGGATGTGCAATTCAACTAATGATCATTATCTAACTTAAAATCTTGCACGCCATTTTTAATCCATCGATTAAGTTCACTAGATGTGTATATAGATGAACAGATACAGATACATATACCATAAAAAAATCAAGCAAGAGATATTTTAAGAGAATTTAGCAGCATGAATTGAAATATGATTAACTTTTAGAAATAGTACCCAAAAAAAAAAAAAAGATGTTATCTAAAATATGATAAAAAGTAGCACAAACTTTTTATATAGTGGAAATTGACAAAAGCAAAATTCTAATTTTTAGAGGAATCATCCTCCATAGTTTGAAGAATTAACAAAGTTCTGCAAATCCTAATAGAAACCCATCAAAATAATTGAAAAAAAAACAGTAATTGACAATAATTCAATGAATAAAAATAATAATAATAATAATAATAATAATAAAGAAGATTAGGAGAAATAACCTTGTAAAGAAAATTGGGCAGATGCAAAAATGGATCTAGTAGCAGCAAAATGGAAATAAAAGGAAAAAGTTAGGCGGTTGATTCATGGGTGAGCTATAACAGGGTAAACACTAAGCAGAAATGAGAAGAATGTGAAGGGATCAGGGAATGTAATTGGGAAGTAGCATGTAGTGATGTAGCAAACCCAGATGAAGGAAACAGATAACTATTTTTTTATATTCTATTCTATAAGTAGAAAGTTAAAAACTTGGGGGTGTTTTTGGTAGTTACTCTTCCCTTTTTTTATATTTGTCTTCTTAATTATAACGAGTAGTTTCAATGTTTATCTATTTTAAAATATGTCACGTTTTTTGAAATCTTTTTTTTTAAATATATCTTTATAATCTCTTTCTTTTTCCTCAAATATACTCTTATTTTCTTTTTTCTTTATTTTATCTTTAATTTAAAAGTTTTTTCTCTCTCATAATACCAATACAATTATTACTTCACACTACTATCTAATTAAAATAATATACTCACTTACTACAAAGATTCTAGTTTTCCTAATTTTTGTGAAAAACTCATAGTGGACAATCTTTTAAGAACGGAGGGAGTAGTTGTTTGTGTTGATGTTTTTGGTTTTAAAAAGTGTTTGGTAAATGATCTTTCATCCTCTTGAAACGCTATTTATAAGTCGATAATTTCTCTGTTATGAAATACTTGATACATAACGATTTTTGACATTATTCATCCTTTAAACTTATTTTATATGTTGTGACTAATGTGTTACAAAAAAATATAAACAAGTGGAATTTTGTTTAAATCGTCTAATCACATACTTTTATAATATTAAGTTTTTATGATTTTTAAATGTGAATAGTTCAATATATAAATGATCAAAATAACACATTGAATTACGTAAAATGTCAAATGTAATAAGTAGAGTGTAACGGAAGAAGTATGAAATAGTCGTTTAAGTTGGATTTGTTATTTGCTTTTTGGCTTGACGGTATACATTTTTCTAGTACATTTTTCTAGTGAAAAGCCAACTATTGGTACCTAATTTTAGCATAAAAAATCTGAAATAGCAAATAGCTAGATTAATATTTATAAGAGTAGGAGAATAAGATATTATTAATCAAAAATCAAAGATTATGTAGATGGAATGAAAAAAAATTAAATGTGTGTATGAGAATAAAAAAGTGCGTTAGTCATAGTTAAAAATTAACAAGAAATTATAGCAACTCTTTTAGAACAAATTGAGTACACTAGTTCTCCATCTGATCTTTAAAATTTATTATATTATGTTTTTATATAATAGTTAATTGACGAATATATGTAACAAATTTAAAGAACCGAAAAATATGACTACTACACTCAAGAGATACAATTTTCTTAATTTTAAAACGTTTGAAAAAAATTGGTTTTTAAAAACAAATTGTAGCCAATTTGATAGGATATATGGATGGAGTAAAAATAAATAAATTTTAATTTCTAAAATTATGATATTTTTCTGATATGTTTGTATCTTTAAACACTTAAAATGTATACTACATAATTTAATACTTCATAATTCATCCGTTCTGAAATACTCGCTACATTTCGATTATGTGTACTGTTCATCATTCAAGTTTATTTTATATATTGCGACTAATGTAAGTAAAAATATAGTAAAGTTAGATCTTGTTTGAATCGTCTAATCGTGTACTTTCATACTATCAACTTTTTATAATTTTTAGATTTGTAAAAAACTAATGCATTGGAATGCCTAAAAAGTAAAATGTATCTAGTATAATGAAACAAAGAAAGTATTAAGATTCTAACTTTTTATAAGACTCTATGCAATCGAACATGTTAAACATAATCAAAACATTTGCGAGTACTTCCTCCGTTCTATAATATTTGCTACCGATAGTGACATGTTTACACACAATATGTCACATTCGGTAGCAACTATTATAGAACAAAGGAACCACGTAAAAAAAAGCCATATTTTAACTTATAAAAATTCATAATCAATAATCGTGATTTGTAAATCACCATAAAAAGAAAAAAAGAATAGTATTAAAATAAACAAAATCAAAAAAGATAAATTAAAACAAAAAGTATCTCATCCTATCACATCCTACCATATAAGGGTAATTTATCAACCATACAAATAACCGTTATTTACTAAGACTTTCTCTTTTAACTTATAATGTGATGCGTGGGCGTGGCAGACATGATGGGCATTAAACAATTGGACAAGTCTATCAGTCTAGCCTAGGAAAGGAAAAGGTTTTCAGGAGGGCATGGGTATCTGGATAAGTTCCTTGTTTTACATTATGTCACACTCAAAACCATCGGATTCTTGTCACATCTCTTATCAACATTTTTACATACCTACCCCTGTTACTTTTTTATCTATCGGGTCTTTTATGCTATTTTAATTTTTATTTTAGCTATTATAGTTTCTATGCAGGTAGTTAATGATCTATAAGCAACAGTGCTAATTAATTCCTTTCTATGCAGGGCTCTCACCTTCTGGGGGTAAAATTGACTGTTTTCCTCTAGTATTCTCTCTCAAGGGAGTACGGGTTGTTGAACATTTAGTGTCTAATAATCATAAGTATAAAATCACCAAGTACTAGAAATAGTAGTGGTATAATATGTATTAAAATACAAGGTCATTGCATTGGATTTCCTTACTTATTACATACTTCCTCTGTTCCGTTTTAGTTGCACCATAGGGGTTTGGCACATTTTTTAAAGGCTGTCAAATCAGTAGGGTAAAAGTAGGAATAATGTATGATTGATGGTGATATGTTGGGTAGAAATAAATTTTTTTTATTATAAGTAGATAGTGATTGTGACTTGTAGGTATATTAAATAATTAATAGGATGATGTATGATTGATGGTGATATGTGGGGTAGGAATAAAGTGAGAAAAAATAAGTAGATTATTTTTGCCAAAAATAATAATGTTAAATAATAGTATGAAACTTCTAAAAACGGTAAGTGTTGCAAGTAAAATGGAACGAAGGAAGTATTAATTTTGGAATTACAAAAGAGTAATTGGGAGGAATAATGCTCATGAATACCTTGTTAATGGTATTGATTGGAAGCCATTAATATGGAGGAATAATGCTCATGAATACCTTATTAATGGTATTGATTGGAGGCCATTAATATTGGTCATCAATGGGTGATTGAATGACCATGACCCTTAGCTATACTTGGAGTAGTATAAATAGGGGCTTGGGAAAGAGTGAACAACACACCAATTTCTAAAATCTCATTCTTGCTCTTTCTCTTTCACTTGTGTTTTTTAAGAGAGTAATTAACTTTTGTTAGAACTTCCAAATCTTATAATTCATCAAACGCTTGTTGTTAAGTAACATACCCTAAGTACTAAGGGTGTGTTGTGTTGTTTGTATCTCGTTATGAATTTCCAATTCAAAACTCAAACACCTTTGTGGGGGAAATATTACAAAAGGAAAGTGATTACACACCTATAACAAGTATCAAGTTTCCGAGTAACGGTTGTCGTTACAAAATAATCTTCAAGTTTATTTAGTGTATTTTGTAAGTTTTATTTAGTGTATTTTGTAAGTTTTATTTTAGCCATCAACAAAGGGAAAAGTACAAATTTCCGATTGTAATTTATATTTTGCATTATTATTTCTTAATACGGATATGGATTGTCCGTCACATTCCCTCACCCATACCCTGTTTCGAGCGGGATATTGGGTGTTGATGATGATGATGATGATTTTTATAGAATCATACCTAGTCCGTTTATACTTGTTATATTTGGATTTTTATGTAAATTAATGCATTATTATAATCATTTATATATTAAATTATGCATATTTAAAAATTATAAAAACTTAATTTTATAATTACTGTAATTGTATGATTCAAATAAGATCTCATTTGACAATATTATAGAAGTATGTAATTATATTTGGAACGATTAATGAAGTGCTAAATGTGGGACAAATAAGGCTTCACTTGAACGAGGCAAAGCATGGTATGAAGGTTGCTCGCTCGAGGCAACACTAAAATAGCAAACAGAAGGTGTTAGAGGGGAATGCTCGTTCAAGCACATCGTTTTGCAGCTTATAGTAGGGTGTTATGAAGGTGCCTTGTTCAAGCACATAGGGTGCATTGTTCGAGCACCTGATTTGGATTCCATTTTTCGTCAGTTTTTGCTTTTTGAAGGGCATTGAAAGGTTGTGTAACTTCTTGTTTAATGTCATGTTTATTGTTGTTTATTGCTATGCATTATTGTTGTTTATTGCTATGCATTATTGTTGATGTTAATTGTGGATTTGATGGGTTTGTTCTCAAAATAAGAGAGTTTTATTATACTTGTATTGTTGAATCAATTATGATAAAAACTACATTTGAGGGGGATGTATCCAAAATACCTCATAAAACACATTGCGTCCATTCCAATGCTTTTGTTTGATAATTCTCACATTGTTTTTCATTGTTGAACCTCTTAAAAGCTTTCCTTTCATTCTACATTATTGCAATGAACTTTTGCGATAATCGAGTTGTAGCAAATCTTAAAAAAAATTCCAAAAAATAACATTGTACTTTTGGAATTTAAGTTGTCATAACATTAATGCCCAAAAAACGTAAGATTATACGTTAAGTTGTGAAGTTTTGTTTTTACCCTTATCTTCTTCTTCATCTTCTTCTTCATCCGTCTTCTCCATCTTCATCCATCCTTCTTCTTTCATCCATCTTCTCCATAATCTTATTTCAAAAACAAATTACCATAATCTAATTTATTTGTATTTCTCCAACAAAATTGACATAATCTAATTTAATTGTTTTAACCCTTGTATTTTTTCATTTAGCTTCTTAAGATAATTACTTTTTTTTCAATGCAATTTGGGTTTTATGGAGCAATATACTAATAATCGTTGTCGAGCAACTTTAAATTTCTTTACTTTAATTTGATCCTTCCAATAAAAATTTTATTTCTTTACTTTAGAACCCTAATTTGTCAAAGGTATGACTTCAACATAGGCGTATCTATATTATAACAATGAGTAGCATAGGCTACCCATGTTTTTTTTTTAAAAATAAATCTCTATTTTTGTTACCTTATACTTTCTTCGTTTCACTATACTTTCTTCGTTTCACTATACTTGCATATAACATTGATCTCGTTGTAATTTGTAACTTATAACTTTGTACGATGCAATGTGGAGAACTGGATAACATTTATCGCCCTTTTTATTTTATAGTGGCAGTGACATGCAATTATTATTGCAATGTTTTACTTACAGGTCAATTTGAAATAATGAAAATTTTTTGTGTTGTTCATTTTACAAATAAGACTCTGCCGAATTTTTTTATTAATTTAATCCAACACGTTGGTGGTGCCAATAATTTTAAATTCTGGATCCGCCACTGATCTTCAAGTTGTTAAGTTGTTGTATGTTCTTCCTCAAGTATTATAAAAAAGCAAATAATTTATTAAGATAAACACATGTGAAGTCTCAATTTTGACTTTAGGATATATTTTTATCCCCATGTTTTTGTGAGCATTTAATATGAATTTTACTAGAAGAGAGGGAAAAGGATAGATGAAGATGGAGAAATACAATTAAATTAAAAGATGAATGGAAAAGAAGGTATGGAGAAATTGGGAAAAAATAATTATCATTATCATCAAGTAACAATATATAATACAAGGTCAAAGATCATTTCTAAATTGAAGCAATATATAATGCAAGGTAAATAATTAGTGGCTTAGTCATTGGAACTAATGTAACCATATTCCTAAATTGAATCAATCATATACTCACCTAAGCCGGAAAGAAATATTTACACTATCTTTATGAATAATACAATTATTACTTAACATGCCCCCGCAAGATGGACGGTCCATCTACAAGACTAATCTTGAAGAGCAAATAAGCGAATTGAGCATGTAGAAGTGGCTTAGTGAGTACATCAGCAAGTTATTCATTTTCAGAAATATGAGTAATGTTGAGAATTCCAGCTTGTACCTTTTCACGAACATAATGAAAATCAATTGCTAAATGCTTCATACGAGAGTGAAAAACCGATTTTGCTGAATAATGAATTGCACTTAAATTATCACAAATAATAGTCAAGTGAATGATAGCCAAATTCATGTATTAAAGAAGTGACCCATTCGAGCGCAGTTGTCGCAAATGCTATCGGACGAAATTCGACCTTTGTAGATGACCGAGCAAGGTTCTTTGACATTTAGAATTCCATGCAATGGGATTAGCACCAAGATAGCCAATGTAACCAGTGGCACTACGATAACTGTCCTTATCACCAGCCCAATCAGCATCTGACGAATCACGTCGAATTAAGAGATCTTGGTGTAAGGTGACATGCATGTAAATATTGAAGCACTTGTTTAAGAGCAAGCCGGTGAATATCATTGGGTGATGCATAAATTGAGACAATTTGTTCACAGTGAAACTAACATCAAGACGAGTTAGACAAAGATACTGAAGGGCACCAACAATAGTGCGATATGTAGTCGGGTTGGAGAGGGGTTTACCATAAGATAAAAGCAATGGTTGGAGAGGGGTTTACCATGGGTGTGAGGAATGACTTCCACACCTAGAACATATGAGAGATCGCCTGTAACAATCAAGGTTGTTAGGATCGGGATTCTAAGCAGGATCGTTGAGGGGGTAGAATCGAAATCGGTAGAATCGAATCGTAGGATCGTGTGATCCTACAAATATGCATTAACATGCTTTAGATAACAAAGTTTCAATTGTATTTGTTATTTTTCTATGTTTTAAGGTTTAAATTAAAACTTATTTGGCTTTATCTATTAAGTTTTGTGAAAAAATACTTTTAGTATCATTTTTAAAATGCGAATCAAGAAAAACTTGAATTTTAGTCATATTAATATAATTGTTTAGATATATACATATATGATACATATATGTACATAAGTAAAATCTAGATTATATGAAATTTTTTACGTTTGAAACTTCCCTCGTAGAATCGGATCGTAAGATCGTAGGATAGTAGAATCGTGTTATGATCATACCACTAAAATCCTGGAGTTACGTAGGATCGTACGATTCTACCAACATTAAGATCCTACCTACGATCCGGATGGTCGCCTAATTTTGAATTGTAGGATCGTAGAATCGGTTATCAGGATCGAAATTCTGATAACCATGCCTGTAACATTTGACAATTAGTAATATTTAGAATTGGAAACTTAAAATAAATATTAAGAATAAAATCATTTTGGAATATTTTAGAAGGAATTAGTAATTTGATGATTGGGCTTTTAAGAGACAATATAATTGAAAGTAATAGTACAGGTGAGTATAATGACTACAACCGTTTTTAACGCGCGAATATAATGAAATGTAAACTTTATACAAACATGTTTCATTGCTCTTTCTTTTTTATACCAACAAACATGAAAAAATCAAAGGGATTTATTTTAAACATTTGATCTAAAAAGAAATATGAATGCCTTATTTTAGAAAAACACCTACTTTTGATTACACGTTGTATGTAGACTACTTTAAAATATTGATTGATTAATTTGAATTTAATTTAAAAAAATTAATTTTATCATAATTAGCGTAAACGCAACATAAAAACAAAAACCTAAATTTAATTTTAAAATAAAAGTTCTATTCAATTTTGAATTTTTTAAAAAAGGGAATGGCCAAGGTGAACAAAATGGGTGACTCAAAATGTGCTACTCAACCTAGATTCAGTCACACATTTTGTGCAAATTGACCTAAGTTGAGTCATACATTTTGTGCAACATTACAGTTTTCCTTTTTTTATTTTTAATTTTATAATTAAAGGGAAATGGTTGAGTCATACATTTTGTGCGACATGACAATTTCTTTCTCTTTTTTAGTATTTTTCAATAATTTAAATTTAAAGTGTTTAACATTTTAGATGGATGTTACTATTTGCCGTCACTCTTTTCATTGTATTAACTCCTTTTTCTCATAAACTTTCAATACTCCTACCTTCAAAAACTCTCTAAACTCATTTATCACTCTAAATCTCACAAACTAAACACTTATATATTTAACATAAACGCAACATATGGATTTTCGTTTTGATTAATTTCGATTAGTGAAAATGCAAAGAGGACATAAATTTAATTGTCGATTGATTTGTCGTTTGATTTAATTTTGATTCAATTATACAAAATATATAAAAATTATTTTCTCATAAATCAACGTAAGCGTATTATTGAAAAATCTAAATCGATTGATTAATTTCGATTTATTTTTATAAACTATATATATTTATTTTGTTTTAATTAATGTAAGTGCAATATAGACACAAATTCGTAAGGAAAGTTTGATATTAATAATCTCATCTTTTACTCATTTCCACCAAATAATTCCACCTTTTGATAATTTTTTAATAATCCAACCTTTCGTATTTAATTTGCCTACAATATATCCTTAAACTTGTTAAATTTTATAACAAGTTAGATAAGTTAAAACAAGAAAAAAAAAGAAGCCATACCTTCTCCCCCACCCCTTACACCACCTTCAACAAGCTCCTTCCCCTACCCTCACCCCTTCCTTCAATGAGCTCCTTCCTTTGGCAAACCCCTCGCCCCTACCAATGCTCCAACGAGCCGTTGAACTTGTTAAACTGTCTTTTTCTTTTATCTCTAAATATTTAAAATTGTTGCAATGTAATGATTTATTTCATATAAACGATTGAATTTCATAAAATCAAAATTATTGTGAATTATTATTCAAATTAAATTGGTGGAAATAATTAAGGGATTTTGGAAAAACTAAATTAGACTTCATACTAAAGTTTTAAGGGTTTTAATTATCTTTTGTGAATGATTAGTTTATATTCATAATAGTTATAGTTTTAATGGGGTCAAAGATCTAAAATTCTTTGATTTCAAATGATAATGGTGTATAGTAAAATGACTCATTATTTCATGCATAATTCTTATTTCTATGAAGTTGCACATGATGTTTGCTACCAACAGTCAATCGGAAATAATATCTTTATTGAGGGGCCGGGGAATGAGTGAACAACCGATCTCCTGAGAGACCGCCTCTCCAAGAAACGTATCTCAGGCCCATCCCATTAAAGTTTAGTACCTACTTACTGTATCCTTAATGCCTACTTACATCATCCTTAATGCCTATTTACATCATCTCTAGTGCTTACTTATTGTATCCTTAATGCCTAGTTACAATATCCTTGATGCCTACTTACAATATCCTTGATGCCTACTTACAGTATCCTTAAATGATTAATTACAATATTCTTAATGTTTACTTACATTATCCTTAAATTCTTACTTATCGTATACTTAATGTCTACTTACAATATTTTAAATACATACTTACAATATCCTTAATGCCCACTGAACAAGCGTGCAATGCTTACAATATATTAAATGGCTACTTATAATATCTTCAATGCCCACCTAATAACTTACTCTATATTTTTCATTATAGGCCATCCCAATTAGAGATGTCAAAAAGACCGTCTCTCATAAGAATTTGTAATGAGTGAAATACCAATGTTTTTAATTCCTAAAATACTCATCTTATTCACCGTAATAGTCTCATTTCACTAGACACATTTGCCAATGCAATAATGCTATTATTCAGATTTCTAATTATGTATAATTAAAAAGGGAAAAGTGTCAAAAAGTACCTAATAAAATTTTTTTTTTCAAAAAAGTACCTAATAAAAAAATATTTTCTAAAAAATACCTAACAAAAATTTTTCTTTTCAAAAGAGTACCAACTAACAGCTGGGGTTAAGTTTTCCGTTATCTTTTTTTGTCCATCTTTAAAAAGTACCTAATAAAAAATTTCTTTTCAAAAAAGTACCTAATAAAAATTTTATTTTCAAAAAAGTACCAAGAACACAACATAATTATCCAATACAAACACAATATAATATATAACTCTAAAAACATTATCCATAAAAAGTTCACACATTATCCAATACAAATACAATAATAATAATAATAATAATAATAATAATAATAATAATAATAATAATAATGAAAAAGTGTCAAAAAGTACCTAATAAATTTTTTTTAATAACAGTCAACTTAACACCAACAGTTACTTGGTACTGTAGGTTTGTGTTGGATGATGTTCTTATGTTGTGTTTGTATTGGGTGATGTGTGAACTTGTTTATGGATGATTTTCTTAGAGTTATATATTATATTGTGCTTGTATTGGATAATTATGTTGTGTTCTTGACTTCTTGGTACTTTTTTGAAAAGAAAATTTTTACTAGGTACTTTTTTGAAAAGAAAATTTTTATTAGGTACTTTTTAAAGATGGACAAAAAAAGATAACGAAAAACTTAACCCCAGCCGTTAGTTGGTACTCTTTTGAAAAGAAAAATTTTTGTTAGGTATTTTTTTGAAAATATTTTTTTATTAGGTACTTTTTTGAATTTTTTTTTTATTAGGTACTTTTTAACACTTTTCCCAATTAAAAATTATAAAAAATTAATAATAATGATATTTGCATTGAACCAAATCAAATAATATAAAATATAAATCAAGAGTATTAATTGATAAATAGCGTCAAAATTTTTTAGGAAAATTTGCTCAAAATAATCTCAACTATCACCTGTTGGTAAAAAATAATCCAAACTATTAATTATTTTTTAATAATCTCAACTATACTTCAAATTTGTTCAAAACAAACCCCACCCCATAGTGACCGGCTACTGCAGGTGCATCCCTTCCCCTTTATTTTTTTTCCTTTTTTTGTTCAACTCTTTAAAAAAAAAACAAACCCCACCTCATGGTGACCAACTACTGTAGGTGACCGGCTTCAGCTACTGTAGGAAGCCGGTCACCATAGGGTGGGGTTTGTTTTGAACAAATTCGAAGTATAGTTAGAATTATTAAAAAATAATTGCTAGTTGAGATTATTTTGGCCAACGGGTGATAATTGGTATTATTTTAAGCAAATTTTCCAAAGTGAAATAAGACCAATAGGCAATAGCTTTAAGAGGAGGCAATACTTAATTTGTTCATAGTTAATGATGTTAACGGGGTCAGCCATTCTGTCGTCGTCCCACCAACTCCCAACCTCCACTCACCACCAAATTTTCTTCTCCTCGCCGGACTCCGGTGATTCAGTTGGGCGGGAGCGGGAGTGAGACACCGTCTTTCTGAAGCTTAACAAAAATGAGCAAGAACAAGTGTCGGATTACAGTTCCTGTGGTTATGGTGTTTTCAACCATATTGTACATCTACATTACTACAGTCTTTGTCTTCATCGATCGCTGGTTTGGCCTTTCTTCCTCCCCTGGTATTATGAATGCCCTCGTTTTTACTGCAATTGCTGCCATTTCTATCTTCAATTATGTCCTTGCAATTCGTAAGGATCCTGGTCGAGTTCCTTCTTCTTTCATGCCTGATATTGAAGATGCCAATATTCCGATCCATGAGGTGAAGCGCAAGGTATTGTAATTCATCCTTTTATTCTTCATTTGTGTTCTTTTTGTTTTTAATTGTTTCTGTATTGTTTAGATTTGAGTTATTTTTGTGATTGCGTTATTATTTTTCTTCTTGGTAATATTGGCGGCTCCAGGAAAATTTCTTGGTCAAATTATAAGGTGAATTATCCACGATTCTTATTACTCAAGTTGATTTTTGACCCTCAATCAACTGTTCCTTAATTCGATTCATATGGGTTGGGGACTTCTTTTGTGTTGTGATCAATTTTGTGTTGTCAATCAGTTATGTTTGCTAGGGTTTGTTAATAGTAACTCAATACGTTTGCATATATTCTTGCTTGGGTGGGAGTTACATGTTATGACCGTTGAATCTCAAGCAACCATGTGAATAGAAAAGAGAAGGCGAAGAGAAGAAATTCAGAAGCAAAGAATACTGTTTTTATTTCATTTTGTTTGATAAACTTATTTATAACTAATTTTAGTTTTATTACCAAATGTACCTATAACATCACCTACTGAGATTAGGGTAATGAAAGGCTAAATTAAGCATATCTGCTTTGTTTTGTATCTTCTATGTTTCCTTATATGATATTAAACATCCCACTTTTGAGAATTGGATCATTTGGAGTTAATGACTTTGCAATCAAACAAGTAGTTTGGGGTTTGTTTGAGTTTGAGGCATGCCGTGAAACTTGTATTCGTAGATAGAGGATCTGTACAGGAATTAAGAGTAATGTGGTGGAGAAGCTTTGATGCTTGTCTTTTGTGATAAAGTATCTAACAAGTCATTTGACATTCTGGATATGGTAAGGAGTTGAAATGTAGTCTACTTCCACTTGAAATTATTGTAGAAGGTGAGGATTAAATGCTACCATTCCAGGGATACATGTCATTTGGCTAGTGTGGATGGAGGAATCAAATTCTGATAAAACTTCATTGTGCTTCAGATCTAGGTTTCAGCTTTGCCAAAACTAAACCCTAGGTTCAAAATTGGTTTAAGTTAGACTAGGTTTCAGAATTAGTAAGACTAAGGCCATAGTTCTAATCCTTAATCATATGTATCAAAAGTTAAATCAACAATGTAGGTTCTAGCATGTTGAATTGAAAAAACGTTTGAGCTTAGAATAATGTGAAATGTTTGCTTTCTCTTCTCTTTGGGTGTTGAGACTCATGACTTATCTCAAGACAACTATCTTCCTACATTCTATCATTTATCAATGAACTGATAGTGGGTGGATGGATCGTTTGAATTGAGAACGAGGGTATGGATTGATAACTTCTCCACAAATTTTCTAGTCACAACTATAACTTGGAGGGCTGTATATTTCACATTTCCTTTAATTTAAATCTAGTATAAATAGATTGGGTATAGTGATGCACATTGGGTTGAATTGAACGGTTCTTGGGCTTAGAGGCGAACAATTCCTTCACTACAATGTGCGATGAACAAGTAAATCCAATTTCAACCTTTTTCTAGCGTACAAGTTCTCAATGTTGTAGTAATAGATGTTGTTGCTCGTTACTCCATTACTCTGTTATGTAATTGCCTCAATAGATTGGGTCTAGACCCTGAATTTTCCGGGTCGACCCGGTTAGGACCGGTTGCTTTCTACATATAAATACCCAACTTAAACTTAACAGTAATAATCAAGTCGCTTCAAGCCTTTGATATTGCAGTAGACACATAAACTAACAATAAAAATAACTTCTTTATCTTGACACCCAAACAAAGAGAACACAAGGAATCCCTCAGAGTGAAGGGTGGTCACTAAACAAGTTCACAGGAGTGACATATGACTTACAGTGCATACAAACTAGAAGTTCTCAAACTAAAGATCAACAATGAACACTTCCCCTCTGCCAAGAATCAAAATTTAGAGCACTCTATATTCACCAAAGCAGAAACAATCAAATAAATAGAAAAATAGATAGAAGAATAAAACATACATAGATATTAAGTTGACGAACAAAGCTGGAGAAGTTATTATGCTTAAAATTTATCGACTATATAATGATTTATTTTGAATTTTACTATAATAAACATCTTAAAGTTTAAAGCAATATTTAATAGTCGGTCCGAACCCGGACCGGACCGGAATTTTCAGGGTCGGACCGGAACCGGACCGGATGAAACAGGTCCGGTCTCCGGTCTCCATTTTTTTTGATTCCGGTCTTCCGGTCCGGTCCGGGTTTGGACCGGTGTTCAGTCCTAGTTGAGAGTATAGTTTATAGCCCGAAAGGAGGATACTTTCCCAAAAGCTAAGATAATATTTTTTTTTTATAATAAAAATCTATCCCTATCTTGAAATGGATCGCATAAAATTGTTTGCAAATTATCATCTACTCAAATATCAAGAGGTCAAATTTCTTGATATGCATCAACACTCGTTGAGTTCACTGGACGATCTTGTGTTATGCATTTAATAAACTGCAAATTCGGATTAAAAATGTACACAAATACATTGCAAATCATGTATGTGACATTGTTTAATGGGCAATTTGACGCCCTAAAATTTATTAAGTGTACTACACTAAAATACTTAATATAATTAACTCAATTTAAGTAATTTATCCTATTTTAATCATATTAATCCAAATTATATTAATATAATTTCGATTACAAAATATTTGGGTCACTTCTAAATGTAAGCCCAAATAAAAGCACTGAATGTAGTTGGCCTAGAGATTTACAATCGCAAGATGGGATTGAAAAACACAACTCACAAGTTTTATCAAATTTTCTTAGGATTTAGTCAACAAAAGCATCAAATTTGTGTTGCTTGCTCACTGACTGATTGAAATTCAAACTTGTTAGTTGTTAGCCCTCATTTTAATACTCCTAAACAAAACTTTCAAATGTAGTTTGATGCATAATGCAAAAATGTGCTTTCGGTCTTGGTCACATTAATTTTATGAAACAGAGTTCACGGTCTTTATGGGTGATTTGGCGGTTTTTTGGCCTGAATTTGGTCTTAGTATCCACCTTTATTGTCGAGATACATTGATGCAGATGATATGTCACACTATAGGTTGGCGTACATACTACATCATCTTACTCTTAAATTCACACGACCATGTGTCATTCAACAATATCAGAAGACTTGGGTTTTTATGGTAGAAACTTTTCAAAGAGATTTTCCTATTCACTTATCATTAATTAAATTTCATATTGTTACTTTATTTCTCGGCTTTGATTTTGACTTGAAATTTGTGTTTAAAGGGGGACATAAACGTTACTAACTTTTATTTTACTTCTAATTTTTATATATTACGAATTGATAGAATATTTGATATGCATTTCTATCAATGGTGAGTTGTTGCCTGCTTGCTTGAATTGTTTAGGTAGGTTGAAAATACAAGCGGTATGACAATAGGTTTTTTAAAAAACGAAAAAGAAATTTGAAATTTATCTATGTACAAACTCTGGTTTCAAGAAGATTAAATTTGGCGTTTTCTTCTCTTGTATTGTGTTGGTTTCTTCTAGATTTTGATTTTATGATGCCTTTTTGAAGCGTGTTTCTTCTGCAGAGTGGTGACCTGAGATATTGTCAGAAATGCTCGCATTATAAGCCTCCCCGTGCGCATCATTGTCGTGTTTGCAAAAGATGTGTTTTGCGGATGGTATGTGGTGTTTTGTTTTTGTTTTTTTTTTGTTGTTGTCGTTTTTTGTATAATACATTGGGTATGAATTGGAATGTTGTTTTTTGAACCCCAGGATCACCACTGCATCTGGATAAATAATTGTGTAGGCCATGCCAACTATAAGATCTTTTTTGTCTTTGTGCTTTATGCTGTAATCGCATGCATATACTCTTCGGTAAGCTAGTGTTTTTTCATTTCTACTTCAAGGGATGCCTTAACTGTCAACATGTAGATTTTCCTTGTTTTACCCAACAATAGATTGGGTGTGGAGGGAAGAAGGTATGTTTGACTTCCGTTCTTTTGCGTTTTTCAGGTCTTGCTTTTGGGTAGTATAGTTTGGGATAATGTAAAGGAGGAACAACAGAGTGAAGAATCATCAAGAACTGTATATGTAAACTTTTGACAGCAAATTCTCTCTTAATAAGTCTTGTTTAAATTAATATTGTTGTAATTTAATTGTGCTTTCTAGGTTTTTATACTTTTATTTGTATTGTTTTAAACCAATTTGGTTTGTTTATTTACTTGGTCTTTTTTGGCAGGTGGTATCATGCCTACTTATTTTCCCCTTTGACTATAGCACTTTGTGTTCTCCTTGGTTGGCATATCTATCTCACTCTACGAAATAAGACTACCATTGAGGTTTGTATCTATTGATAGATGGAATATCTTGTCTGTATCATGTGCTGAAAGATCTTACATCTTTTCTGGACATACACTGCAGTATTATGAAGGAGTGAGGGCAATGTGGCTTGCAGAGAAGGGAGGGGAGGTTTATAAACATCCTTATGATCTAGGCGCTTTTGACAACCTAACTTCAGTAAGGCTCTTATCATTAATTTTCTTTGCTAATAAAAGCTGCTATTATTGAGCACAGCACAACCCTCATATATGTGACATAGGCTGAATAGTTGCTGCTATACATATGATATGGGCTGAGGGCTCTAGTTTCTCGATTTCTTATCTCTTCAAACTATTTGTACTTTTTGTGAACTTGATAGAGTATATTCATTCATGTGAACTCAAACATGGTATCACATGATGTAGAAATAACCTGGGTATCAGAAATACGTAATATTAGATATATTCTAGATCTTTCCATAATCTAGGAATACCTTGGTTATTAGAAGTGAAAAATTCTATTCTAATACACTTTCTTATTATTTGAAAGATGGAAGGTTACTAAATGCTTGTTTGCTATGATTTTTTTTTTTTTTTTTTTTTTTTTTTTTTTTTTGTTTTCTAAAAAACAAAAAACTGATTTTTGGTATCAAATATGTATGAAAATCTCTTGGAAAGCATGATTTTGTCCTATAATATGAACTTGGTCATGTCTTACAGATTACAATCAAGAAATCACATATTCTAGAATCCTACACATGATTTCTTAGCTCTTTGTGGCTTTGCCAAATCCGACTAATTTTGTGCTCGCAAAATCCACGTTCCTATTGGTTTTGAACTTGATATTGGACTTCTATTTGATTTTCCGTGTGGCTTTAGAAGTTGAGTACCTTATGTATGATGCCTTTTATCAGTTCATTGAAAAGAATTTATAATGTCATGCTTTATATGCTTTTTGTAGCTTCATAACTCAAGTATCTTCAAAATCTCCTTTTGGCATCAATTTGAGGCGTTGAGGAACCAAAATCGAGAATGTTTTTGTATTTGCTCGACATTTGACTCTATTAGTTAGAACACTTTTAAAGTGAAGATCGCGTTTCGCTACAAAGTATTTGTAAGATCTAAATTAGTTAGCTACTCTAATACAAATCTATACTTAAGAATTTAAATTGGAAAATAATAGTACTAAATAAATAGAGATAAAGAAACAAAACTCACAACTTTATTCTATGAAACCTTGATCTTCTTAACTAAAGAAAGGAAAACTTAAAACATATTGTAGAGAGAGAAAACTTTAAAAACTATTATTCTGTAATCAAAGATATGTACAATTGATTGTCATTGACCTTATTAATTTTAAAAATAGTCCAAAACTAGTTAGGATTTAGGAAACCTAACCCTATGAGTGTTAGGGGATCCGTACAACTAGTGTGCACTAATTGTTGATGTGGCAAGCATCTGTAAACTTGATTTGGGAGGATATAATTGATCTGGTCTGGAAAGCGACATCTCGATTATAGCGGCGCGAGTGCGCCTTCTACTTAGCAAACTAAGTTGCTCTTATCGTATCAAATGTTGAGAAAAAGTTGGGCCTTGATATTGCGCGCCCTCGTAGTGTGGAGTACATGCCCGAACCAGAGGTGAACTGCTGTGTGAGGAATATAGGAACTAGCTTGGTGCGCGACTTCTTAATGAAAACGCACGCTCATGCTTTTTTCTTGCTTTGCGCACTGAATTTTAAACGGCCATATATCTCTGTTATGTTATCATTTTTGGCGTGTAACATACCATTTCGACCATAAGTTCATGAATTTTAATCTCTAACTGACATCTCGGAAAGAACTCTTACGGTTTGAGAGATATGCCTGTTTCGTGAAGCCCTTTGTTTTCTCTTCTTGATTTTACGTTTTCTTCTTTGTTGATCATCTTATTTTGCTTCAACTGAAAAGTCCTCATGATTTTAAACCCAATCTATAATCAAATCCATAATAATGTAGTTAGAGATCTCAAACCAACTAAATTATACATTTCACTCGCAGAAATCCCTAGTACAAAATATGTAACAAAAGGGCTAAAAATCATATTAAATACATTGGAGTAATAAAGCAAATACCTACGCTTATTTATCATAAAATAATGCTTCAGTCAGTGCCCATAAGGAGTGTCCTTAAATAATTAATTTGGAGCTTACTATCATGTTTGAATTGAAGATCCGACCCTTTGATTAGGTTCACATTAACAACTGATGATTCTGGATCAGGATATATAAATATTGTGTCTGAATTGATGGTTGATCCTTTCAACAAAATTTTTATATTATCATTTACTTTTTTTTGATCGGGTTCAAAAAGATAAATGACTTTTCATCATTACACGTCTTCTCTCATCCACTCTCCTCTCCACCCCTTATCCTCTCCATTTTCTCACTCCCTCAAACATCAAATCGTAAAATAAACCTATTCACTATAACTTGAACACTCTCCCAGAATAGACACTTGTTCTTTTGGGATTTTCTTGTTTTTTCTTTGGTGGAAGCGTTGTAACTAATCGTTGACTTTGTTGTTTTTCTTTCTCATTTAGGTTCTTGGTCCAAATGTCTTCAGCTGGATATGCCCTACTACAGGCCACATTGGTTCAGGCTTACGCTTCCCTACAACATATGATAAGCTTACTGAACCATCATCAGAATGAAAGAATGTCGCTCTAATTTTGCTAGGAAGCAAAGGCATTCATTCAGTTGATTCAGGGTGCCCCTACGGTTCCTTGGTGCAGATGAGTACTTCGTCAGCCTTGTCAGATGCAATGTTAATGGATTTGAATGGTTTTCCTGTCTGCAAATTTTTAGGCCCAGTACAGATTAGTTAAAATTCTTTCAAAGGTGAATGATTCTTCTTGTTGATAGGCATTGTTAAAAGCTTCAGATATCAAGTAATTGGAAACTGGTTTTGGCTCATACTATACGACACAACCGGAGGAGTGCTAACTTAGCTCAAGACTTGTTTCCAGCATTAAGATGATAGGATTCATCAACTTATTTCTGTGTCCTGATTGCAACTCTCAAGAAATTTAATATATCTAACATCTTTGTAATCTGAAATAGCATGATCATCTTTATTATGTTTGTGTTGCTTGTTCATGGAAAGAAAATATCAAAGAATCTGAAATGTAATTCATTTAAACCTTGATCTAATGAAAAGTTGGCATTTGAAAGAGATTGTCCGAAGTTCGTGTCACGTAATATTGGCCTTACTCCTTATGATCAAAATTAGGATGCTTGTAACATTTTTGTAGAGTTCATTAAAAACAGCTATAAGGTTCGCGATCCGAGTTTTTCCCAACTTCTTGTTAGTTAAAGTTTCTAAAGAAACTTCGGTAACTATTTTTGTATCTTTAAGGTCAAAACTGATATTCCCTCATTATAAAGGTGTAAAAACATGTCTCGAGAGATATCTCATGCTTTTAGCTGGTATTTGACATTATGATAACATCACTCTCATTACTATATCACCGGTTCGTTACCACAATCCCGACTTATTACCACATATTTGCACTATACTCTATTAGTAGTTAAACTTGATTAGTGAATCATATAATGCTAAAACAATTCTAAGTTGTGATCTTTTGAATGCCCAAATAGACAAGAAACTGAGATGGTCACTGTCAGGTTGTGAGCCATACAACCATACTATCCACTAAAGATCATTTGTGGTGATTTGTGAATGTGGGGCAGAAAATCTTATCCAAGCAACCTGGGCATAATGAAATTCCTCTGATGTGGCACCTTATCTATAAATCCTTTTCTATTTGTATTACAATAAAAAAAACAGCATCAAAAATCAGCACCTGAAAATTCAAAACCCCATCCAATAATGGCATCAGTAACTCCATTGAAGTCCCAATTTGTGACAAATCCATTGCAACAAACACAAACAACACCCAGAAAGTTGTGTATTATACCCATTAAGCAGAAGAAGAGGTTTTCGGTGAAGGCAGCAGTTGGAGATCTCTCGTCTGATAGTACTACTTATTTGATTGCTGGTGCAGCTGTTGTCGCACTCGTTGGTACTGCGTTTCCCATCATCTTTTCTCGCAAGGATACGTATGTTTTCTCTTTTCTCTTTTTCTTGTCATTTGCCTTTCTCGGTTTTAATTTTTAGTTGTTAGTTGATTCGTTTACTGATTGAAACAGCTGCCCAGAGTGTGATGGTGCTGGTTTCGTAAGGAAATCAGGAAGAACGCTCAGGGCTAATGCAGCTCGTAAGGATCAAGCTCAGATCGTTTGTGCTACTTGCAATGGCCTCGGCAAGCTTAACCAGATCGATAAATGATCACTCTAAGATTGTCTTATGTTTTTGGTCTTCATCTTCATGAGTTCTTTGGAATAGCCTACTTTGGGAAGTCATATTTACAAATGTTTAGATTCTAATGTCTTCTTACAGCCCGTTTGGTAGGTGGTATTAAACGGTAGTAATGGGAATGAAAACTTGTGTAATTTTGGTTGAAAAATCTTTTGGCTACCTTAATAGCCATGCTTGTCCAACTTCAATCATCTCATTTTTTTGATAAAATTCATTCCAATGCATTACCATTAGGAGAGGTGATATTAGGTGGTAATGAAAATTTATAAACAAATTTTTTTTTTCGATCGAAGTTTCATCAATATAGGAATAACATGGAACTTTTGATGAAATTTTACACAATAAATCATTACCATTACCATTATTTAGTATCACTAACCAAACGGGCCTTTTACTGTTAGTATTAAAGTACGACAATAAACTTGTTATAATTCTAATAAGTGCAAATACTTCAATATAGTTGGTCGTTGTATTACTTTTCCAACAAAAATAAAACATATGATATGTTGTTTCGGTGAATTTTAGTTGACGTTTGTGGTAATAATAGGATGTCACAATAGTTCTCCATAATCAATTTACAGATTAAAGCCGCAAAGTTTAAGTCATTTATTAGTTATAGCCTTAGAGTTCAATATTTATAAGTTATAGCTATTATAAGTCGAAAAGTGCAATAATTGTAACCACATCACCGGATTCCAATCACCAGTGTTTTAAATGACCTGTTAAACCGATTTTTTAAGTTTTGACACCCTTTATCTATCTTTGACCAACACAATAAACCTAACCCATTTAACCCTAGTTAACTCATCCATATGTAGCCAACTGAAATATGCGTTTTAGCCGCGGGAACAGTCAAGCTTGATATACACTTACAACCATCATATATGGCATTTGTCGGTTCCCTGCTAGATAGTATTTGGATCTCTAGTATGTATGTATATACGTATGTATGTATTTAGATCCGTAGATTAAACTATCGTTTTTTTGTCAACAAATATGACATTGATTCATTGTTGCAGTCACAATACAACAGTTATAGACTGTGCTGCATTCACAGCACAGAATATGTACTCATAACAGATGCAATTAGGCCTGTACGATTTCTCATTCTCAACGCTTACTACTCACAACAGATGCAGTTATGAGCGTACGATTTTTCATTCACAGAACATACCGTTTTGCGTTTTCTGCATCATTAATCTAGTAGTATCTACACTCATATCATTGGCAAACCGAATTCCACAGTCTAATCGCATACGTTTTCCTACTCGTATATTTGTTTGATGGTCTAAGGTCAATGCATTTCCTAGTTCTAAGGCTAGTACTCATTCGATTAAGGTTTTCATATAACTAGAAGATGGTATGAACTTCAGTCAATGTGCTTAAAACCGTCTGTGTAGTAGTATATAATCCATTATAATGGTTCATTTATGCTGATTGGTACGGACAAGGGTTCATACTGTTTTTCTTTCGTTGCTGTCAATTGCTCGCATTGAATTGTCTATAATGTTTTGCATAATGGAAGAAGATGTCAACGCGCTGAAAGAAACATGTTTCATCATATCGTCGTTGCCAATACCTTGCATCATCATTCAAAGCGAGCATTTTATGAAGCAGAGAGCAAAAGACATGATCGTAGGTAACCTCTTTCGACACTTGTTCAAGTGCTCAAGATAGTGAGTTTAAGATGATGATTGACTAGACGGACATACATTCAAGGCAGACGATTGGGCTCACAACCTTCCTTCACTTTTTGGGAAAATACGGTGTCACCCAACAGCTAGCATTTTACGACATCACTGTTACAAATGTTACAAAAGGAAAGTGCAGAAAATATAAACTACACTACTACAATACAAAATAAACTATGTATTATCTCCTTTGTGTGTATGGCAAAGAACTTCTTCAAGGCATGAACCACGAACAACGATGAACACCGTAGAGAAGATTAGTTGCAACACAATGTCACCGGAAATCTTGATAAAAGGTTGAAGGCGTCTACAAGCTTTCCTTTTGTGATATATCCCCCACAAAGGTACTTGGGTTATGATGATGGATATTCACAACGAGATACAATCAACCACATCAACCGATCAGTACAAATCGATTGAACTAAACAACAATGTGTTTTCAAAGAGAATGAAATCAGAAAACAATAAAGAAGTTAATTACTCTTCTTTATGAATCAAGAGAAAATGAGAAAGATGACAGAATTTTTAATTCAAGATAAAAGTGATTTGAAATGCATGAGCCCACACCTATTTATAGAGTGTGAAGAGTCACATGTCTTCATCCAATCAATACTTGGTGGTTACCAGGTATTAGTGATGTTTTAGTGATGTAAAACATCCGTTCATAACAACACAACTCTCCATGAAACATAGCCTTGCTTCACGAAATCATGTACTGTTTCAATGTGCTCGAACGAGCATGATCCAAAACAGCTTTCCAGAAACTTTCTGAAGCGAAAATTCCTAAGTGCTCGAACGAGCAAATGACCAAAACATCAAACAGAAAGATCAGAAGCAAACTGACCAGCCCGGAGCAAGTGCTCGAACGAGCAATAGTGTGCTCGAACGAGCACCATTATGCTCGAACGAGCAAGGCTATGCTCGAACGAGCACCTTGTTTCCGAGCTCCTGTTTTGGTTTGTTGTTATGTTTTTGCTTATTTTATGCTTAAGTACATACATATAAGCCTTGGATAATGTCCTACTTGCTCTAAATATCCAACAATCCTCCCCCATTTAGAGCCTTTAGGACATTTCTTTCTCTTTCTCAAAAACTGATCTCATAATCACATTCCATGCATCAATGTTAATGTCCCTGCGGATTGAATTAACAACTAGTACAACACACTTAACAAATGATCGTGAAATGATGATGTCCCTGCGGATTGAATCACATAACACATCTGACCATTTGAAGATGAAGTACGCACAGAACAAATAACACATTTGTCGTTTCTTGACACATTGTAACGGCCGTGTCCATATCTTATTCATAAGTTTATCATAGTCGATACGCTAATCTTGACTACTTGAAGCGGCCACACTTCAAACTTATATAGGTAGGTTCTCATTACGTATAAAAATATCCCCGTGAATGGATATCACCAAGAGCTCTTCTACTCTTGGCCTTGAGAACTTTAAAGGGACGACTACCTCGCTTATTCACGGTCCAAAGCAACGATGGGTCATTAAACTTTGTTGCTTACAAAATTCAAAAAGAATTATACCACATTGAATTCAGACACAACGTTAATCGTGCGTGAATTGGGCTTTCTAATTGAATTTTAGTTAGCGTAATCCGATTGCAATTGATGCTTGTTCAATTGAATCCTTACTCATGGCTTTAGTAAAGAAATCAGCCAAATTGAACTTAGTGTTCACATAATCAAGAGTTATGACCCCATTAACGATATACCCTTGCACTAGGCTGTGCCTAAGAGCAATATGACGGGATTTACCGTTATACACTTGACTATAAGCTTTCGCCAATGCCGTTCTGCAATCTGTATAAATTGCCACCGGTGCTATAGGCATTGGTAGAATAGGTATCTCAAACATGAGATCTCTTAACCATTCCGCTTCCTTCCCTGCAGACGCTAGCGCTATAAACTCGGAAGCCACAGTGGAATCTGCGATGCATGTTTGTTTCTTGGAAGACCATGAAATGGCTCCTCCCCCATAAACAAACACCCAACCACTAGTTGAAGAACTATCTTCTTCATTCGTGATCCAACTCGCATCGGAATAACCCTCCAAAACCGGAGGTTCTCCACTATAAGTGATACCTCGATCCAAGGTACCCTTCAAATATCTTAATACTCTCCTAATTGCATTCCAATGATGCGGACCCGGATTACTAGTAAATCTACTCAACTTTGCAACCGCAAACGCAATATTCGGTCTCGTACAAGTCATCGCATACATTAGCGATCCAATAACTTTTGAATAAGCTAATTGCGAAACTGGTCAAATGTGAATGTTCTGCATAGCTTGATCTGTCAAATATGGTATATAATAGAAAGCATCCTATGGTTTCATCTAGAGGTGTTCAATGGCGTGGGTCGGGGCAAAAATTAAATGGGCTGGGTCAGGACAGGTCATGTCAAATGTTAAACGGTCGGGGCAAAAATTTTCAGCTTGGTTTTCCACTTCCTCTTTAGGTGGTTTATGCTCTCTCTGAGTTTCCCTTTGTATACTTTTAACACAACAATTTTCCTCATAACCACACGAAAACAAGAGGAAAAAAGTCAAAAGTAAACTAGTTTGGTTAAAGGTCGTACTAAAGGTTAGTAGGTCATTTTATTTTCCAGTGATCGAAATGACATAATCTTATGGGATGATTACAATACTTGTATTTTTTTGTTTATAATGACTTATCACTTAAGTCATGTATATAAAACTTTTACGGGTGTTATGTTATGGCGACTCAATAATCCCAAGTGTGCATATGAAGTTGATACATAACATTTAGCTCTTGGAGGTGATAAAAGGATGTTTTGGAGAAAGTTGCAAATCAACGAACTGGTCAATGAAGACCTAATGCTTGCTTGACCTGTTGCTCGACCCTGCTTGGTTGCTTGACCTGGTCGAGCCAGAAATCATATTTAGTCTTTTGTGGTTCCAAAGCCTATATAAAGACTCTTGTATATGCCTCGTACATATGATGTAAGATCATTTGATCTATAGCAATTGAGAATTGAATTGAGTGCCACATTCAAATCTTAGGGTTTTAGTGAGAGGATTTTTGGGCTTTTCTTTAATCATCTTAGAAATTTCTTAATTTCTAAGGGGGATTCCTCTTGTAGAGTTTGGATTATAGTTTGTAAATTTGAAAGCAATAATGTTCATTTAATTGTTACAAAGGTGGGGTTTTATATCTAATATATCAAATAGATATTAGAGTTTTCTTCACCTACTAAATTCTTACGTTGTTTTCTTGGTTTTTGCATTTTCTGTTTTTGATCTTTGTTGGGTTTTTTCATTGTTAACATATAATCACTCAATAAATCTCTAAAATGTTGAGTATAATTTATAATTGATTGTGTATGAAATGACTAGAGGTATTCATTCGGGTCACCGGATTGATTTCGGGTCACGTGTTTCAGGTCGGTTCAAAATCAGATCTTTTGTCTACATTGATTTTTACATGATTTTAAATTTGTTTTGAAGTCGGGTCAAATCGAATTAGATTACAAAAATCGGGTAAATATCATATCATCGAGTCTGTTTTGAACGCTTGACGTACTCTTGTTTGATTAGAATAGAAAATTCTCTTACTAGTCCTAAATCCTAGATAAGTCTAGAATTATCTAGAACAGAAAACTCTCAAGCTTCCTAGACGAAGCTACAAAAAGCAGAACTTCCCCGAAATAAATCGAAGCAACAAGACGGTACAAAAACCAGAATTTTGACGGACAAGTTAATTAGCTCTAGGGTTTATCAAAGAAATCAATCGTATAATCCAATGAATCCAGAAAATCCCAACTGGGAAGGACTGCTCAAATGGAGTCTCTCTCATTCCGATGGCACTAAACCCCAACGTCAGCTCAGGTTTGTATCGTTATCTTGCTTTATCCTACTTAATTTCTCAATTTATTTGTAATCGAGTATTTATCTTCTATAATGAATAATGATCAGCGAGGATGAACGAAAATGGTTCATGGAAGCGATGCAATCACAGACTATTGATGTTGTGAAGCGAATGAAAGAGATTACTCAAGTTATGCAGACTCCTGAGGATGTTTTAGATTCTCAGGGAGTTACTCCGGCTGACATTGAAGGTGATGTTATACTGCTTGATGAATGGTTTGTTCACTCTTTGAGTTCAGTTAGAATTTGCCAATTGTTCTGAAGTTTTTGGTGTTTATAATTTTGCAGATATGCTGGATGAGTTACAGGAACATGTGGAGTCTATTGATATGGCTAATGGTATGTTGAGAAGACTTTCTTAAAGCCACTTTTTCATTATGCATATGAATTTAATACTCTTCTTGCTTTTATGCATTTTTAGGGTGAAAACTCGAGTAGGTAAGGTGCATTGTCAAAAAACTTTAGTTAATCTTGTCTCCACAAGCTTGAAATCAGAGTTAATGTTTGGTTTTGGTGCAAATTGATTCAAAATTGTGTTACAAATAGGGAACTATATGGAAAAGTTTGGGGCTTTTGGGTTAGACGAAAGTTTTGGGCTATCAGAAGATTTTTTGTATTTTGGCTTTTTGTGAGGAAGTTATGATCTTTTGTGGTTTAATGGTTGGGAATGTGAGGTTTTAGGAATAAGGGGGGATATACGTTAACAGATAAAAACTGAATCTTTGTCTGTGATTCAATCCAAGGGGAATTTTTTTGAGCTTTCGATAAGGGATGCATTTTATGTAGGAGAATTCCATGTTTGACGTGAAGATGTGGGTTTAAGATGGGTTTGCATTTGTTAGATAGGTTTTATTAAGAGATAACATATGTTAACAGGTAGACATGATTTTGAGGATAAGTAAGAATTCCAAGATAGAATTTGTGGAAAGATAATTGAAAATATTGATCTATTCATTTATATGGATGGTGCGAGGCATTTGGGAAGGTAGGATAGATATGGTGTGTGGCATGGAAGGTAGAAGGATGGTATAATAAAACTTAAATATTATCTTGATACATGAACACCACGAAATCAACTTAAGGTTCACTATCTTAAGTAGACATACGCGGAGAGCTAACCACATTTATCTTCTTTTCTAAGCTTAATGACCTTCATGTCATGCATTCAGAGTTTTTTAGCTAAACAAGATTATTGGCTTGGAAATGAAATTAAAGCCGGAATTTTTAGGATCTTAAGGGCATGATTGTTGCCTCGTCTATCCAAGTGGAAGACGATGGTTCCTCCTAGTAGAAATCTTCTTTAAATCCACCCACCAGTTGATGATTATATGCAAGATCATGAGTATCTTACAGTTAGCTTATTGAAGAATCAAAACCTTACCAACTGAGCACCACAATGAGCATCATTCTTTTCGAGTTAGCAGAATTTTCTTCACACCAAGGCATAAATTCAATATTAGACATGAATCATTAGATAAATGTAAGGGTAAAGTTGTTGCTTCTACATAATGGTGCCACATAAAGGTTTTATAACATTTTCGATAACAATGGTGATGTTGTGGGAATGATATGGATGTGGTTCATTAACGTGACAGGTTTTTGTTTTGATGTACTTAGGATAATGTTTATTAAAAAAAATTGACCTTTATGAATAATCAAATCGTTTTAGATGTACTTTGGTATGATAACAGAACATTTGTGATCAATTTTATACTTATTAATTAGATAATTAAGCTTGAATTGAATATTTTTCTCGTAATTGTAATATGTATCATATATGTAACGTAATGAATTTCAATTATGTGTAATATTATACAAGAACAGTAATTTGCTTGAAAAAGGCTTGCCCAAAAAGCACTATATTACTTGATCCATCATATTCTTTCCTCTTTGTTTCTATATTAATCTTGTAGAAAGTCAGACCAAGAGGGTGGTTGTAGTAAAAGGGTATTTCAATTATTAATTTTTTTTTCATTGGTCATAATTTCTTTCTTCACTAGCATTTATTATCTCCTCCTTCGCCAATTCTCATTATTGTGCTTTCTTTGATCATTTCGTTTTTGTTGCTAGGAATTATCTCCCATTCAACCCTTCCTTGTGTCTTCCGCTATCCTTCTCTTTGTTCTTTCTTTATTTCTCCATTTTCCGTGCCAGCATCTTCGTCCTTGTCTTCATCTTCATCTTGGCGAAGATGTGAATAAATGCAATGATGGCTATGTGTACAGTTCTTCAAACATGGCACGAGCCAGTTTCTCTAAGGCTTGTGCACATCTTTGCATGTAGCAAACAATCCACGTGAACAGTGAAGCTCCCAAGTAATTTTGACCTCTAAACATTCTCTTTTCCTTAAAACAATCTTCATTCGATTGTTATCAATGCTATTTTGAATTTTAAGGCAAATCATTGACGTAGTGTAGGACTGTGGGTACCTGGTAGTTGCTCATAGTGCAAGTTCTCTTAACCTTTTGTTTGAAGAAGTCCCTTAATTATTGTTGACAAGCAAATACTTAACATGGATTAGACACCAATACCGTTTTATCAAATAAGATGGGGAAGAGAAGAGAGGGTGAGGAAATAAAATCCTCATGCATGGGTCTATATTAAAAAACTGGTAACACTTGTGCTTCTTTGATAAATGTACTGAATGATATCATATGATTATAGGCTTAACGGAAAATACTAACTTGCTATTTTGCTGGAAAATGATAGCTTGATGAAACAAACTAACATCTTGCCGTACCTCTTGGACTTGCTCTTGCTGGAGAATGATAGCTTAATGAAACAAACTAACATCTTGCCGTACCTCTTGGACTTGCTGCTTGAGAGTTATTAGTACATCTTTGCTATGGGGTTGAATGGATCACCAAGCACCAGGCACCACCACTCACCATAGCATATGTTTCTTACATGGAGATTTTGTTCCATTTAATTGAGGCATATTGGTATTTGTTGCAAAATTATATTAGTTTGCAAACTAGTGTTTAGTTTGTGAAATTAATATGGAGGGGGACAACTTTTGATCTGCACTACAGCCCAAAGCTAAGCTTACATAGATTTTTTTACACTTCCTTTGGATAGAAGGATTTGGATGGAAAGGAAAGGGAGGGGATTTAAAAAGATTTAATTTCTTTTGATAACAAATTTAAGGGGAGATTTAGAAGGAAAGGATTTGAAGTAATTAGTTCCCCTAATTTTGTTAATGATAAAATCTCTCCATAAGTGGAAGGATTTGGAAGGAAAATAAGTTTTCTCTTTCTCTCCCTTCCTCCCTCTCTTGAACAAACAAGGGAAACTTTTCTCATCATTTTCTCGTCTCCTTTCCCCTTCCCTTATTTTCCTTTTCCTGAAGTCTTATTGTTTTTCTCTTAGCATTTTTATCTTTATTTCTGTATGGCAGATTTGCATTCGATTGGGGGGACTGAGCCCTCTGGTTGGTTATCTAAGGAATCAACATGCTAATATACGAGCAAAGGCCGCAGATGTTGTGACAACCATTGTTCAAAATAATCCTAGAAGTCAACAACTAGTAATGGAAGTGAATGGTTTTGAACCACTTCTTACAAATTTTGCTTCAGACCCTGATATGAAAGTACGTACTCAAGCGCTTGGTGCCATATCATGTGAGTATCCTGCAGTTTTCTTTTTTATCGTAGTTTCTTTTGCTCTGAATTAACCTAATGAGAACATTTATTGGTTTTCTTCCATTTTTTATTGCCTACAATTTTTTTAGCTCTCTTGGTGTTGTCAGCTTTAATATTAATGTGTTTCTGGATATTGTTGCAGCTTTAATCCGTCATAACAAGCCTGGTATTGCAGCATTTCGCCTTGCAAATGGTTATGCTGCACTGAGGGATGCTCTAAGTTCAGAAAACGTCAGATTTCAGAGGTATTCTACTTCTTCCTGTTCATTGGTTCACATTTATGGGAAAATAGCTCTAATATGGACTCGATTAGTTGTTTCTTTTCTTTCTTGTGCCCTCTGTATATTTTAAAAATATCTCTAATATGGACTCGATAAGTACAATTTTCCAGGAAAGCGTTGAATTTGCTGCATTACCTTTCTACGAGAGAACCAATCAGATTGTGTTGTGGTAGACGAACTCGGATTTCCAAGCATCATGAGGCACCTTGCCTCAAGTGAGGATGCATCTGTTCGAGAAGCTGCTCTACAGGGTCTACTGGAACTTGCACGTGCAAAACCTGATGAGACCACTGGTCACATAGCGGATGAGGATAATAAAATGAAGCAACTTCTTGAAGAACGCATTGGTAATATCAGCTCATTGTCACAGGAAGAGCTTGGGGCAGCTAGGGAAGAGAGGCAACTTGTTGACTCACTTTGGAATGCTTACTACAACGAGGCATCTCCCTTAAGAGAGAAAGGTCTTCTCGTTCTTCCTGGTGAAGAGCAAGATTTACCTCCACCAGATGTCGCCAGCAAACACTTTGAGCCTCCTCTTCGAGCTTGGGCTGCCAAACGAGAACCCGATACCTCTTCTGAGCCAAAAAAGAAAGAGACTCCCTTGCTTCTAGGTCCTAGTGCTACCTCACCGTCTTCTAACGTTCCGAGTAGTGCTAATGAAAGCGCTGAGGGTGCTGAAGGGCCTAGAGATGCTTCTTCCTAGGTGAAACTTTGCTTGATTTAGTAGTCTTTAATAGTCTATTGTTTTGGATTTATGTTTATTGTGAAGTTGATGTATTCAGAAATATAGTGATTGTGTTTATAGCAACTGAAAGTTCATTTTTTCTTGTTAAAATCACAGTTCCAGATTTTTGTCGCGCTTACTGAAGTTTTGATTCAAAACGTTTTTTAACTAAGGAGTAAGGAGTTATGGTTGGAGATTTGAAACAAGATTTTGCAGCTACTTGTCTTACCCTGATGTAAGAACTTCAACAAGTTGGTTATGAATGTATTGATTTTCTTTGATTCATGTATAAAACTCTATAAGTGCTTTGTAATTCTTGTGTGTTTAATTGTATCATGTCCATTCTTAGTTGATCTCAAATAGTATTACATTACTGGCTCACTTACCTTGTGACTCCCCGACTTGATTTGTGATTTAAACCAGTAAAATCAATGTTCCGCAATTTTGAAGGGGTTTTCTTCTATGAAGAGAAAAAAGAAAAGAATAATACAACCTTTTGCTTATTTTCTTACAATAATACCAATTTTTTGATTAACTATGAATAATACTAACTTATGGGGGTGTTTTCTTAGAATATATCTAACATATTAAAAATCAAACTATGTGATTATATGACCAAAAAAATTAGTAAATTAGTTAATAAATTAAAATTGGTATTATTCTAGAAAAAAACACCCAAAAGTTAGTATTATTCATGGTTAATCAAAAGTTCGTATTTTTGTAGGAAATTAACAAAAGATTATATTATTCACGCTAATTTTTCTAAAAAAAATATGCAAATTGAGGTGAAAATGTGCAATTAAAACTCGTTGTTCATGCTGCCGAAGAATGAAATATACAAGATCGAGCAAAGTATTCAAACGAAGAACTCAGAAGCAAACTTAATGAAGAAAGAGAAAGATGTAAAAGAAATTTATCGAGATTTTTAACCTTACACAAAACTCAAATGACAAAATAAGCCTTATTTTTACTTTTTCTAAGACAATTTAGTACCTCACTTTAATACTAAATTACTAACACACACGTTTCTCTGTACTTACCTCAAAATTCATCACTTTTTGACTTGTCAAGTTGACATTTAACTAAATTTATTTTATTATATTAACACTAGGTGATTGCCCGTGCTAAGCACAGGTTATTTAATACTTTATTATATTTAACGTATACATTTATATTAATTATATAAAGAAAATCTTAATGGACACAAATAAAATAAAATAATACTCCCTCCTATTCTACCTATTAGTCCTATTGATTTTTTTTCACTATTTACTTATCACTCTTAATTTGTATTTTATTCCTAATCTATAAGTTAAAATATAGTCATGTGGGATCTTGTTTGATTCGTCTTAATATAAAGATTATTAATACCTACTTTTTATAATTTTTAATTAAAAACAATTAGAGATATTAAGGGTTAAAATGTTGTCTCGGCAAGTGTGAGAAACCAAATGGGACTAATGGGTTGAATAGGAGGTAGTATTTATTTGTATGCAACATCTACAATATAAATTTGTGTATCATAATATATCACAACGAAAATAAAGTTACACAATATATAAACTTTGTGAAAACGAATACAAGTATACAACACTTATAGCGAATTTTATCGATGATAAATATTGAATCATCCCTTTGGATGAATATTATTTCATCACATATTAACATGTTAATCATACCTTAATACGTACCCATAAAGATTTAAAATTGATGTGAGGAAATTAATAATCAAAAGATATGACATATTGTTATTGCTAGCTCTTATCGATATTTGTTACTCCTATGTAGATATCGCTTTTCTCTAGACCCCACTTGCTTCGCGTCAAATTGAATAAAAAAATTCAATTTTTAACATCAAATTTAAGCAAAGCAAAAAAAATTTAAACCACCAATAATTAAAAAAATATTGAATACATAAAATAATCACCCTAATAAATAAATCAAATTTAAGTAATTAATTCATATCCATAACCTAAATTTAATTATTTAATGAATACAAAGTATGTAGTCAATAAAATTCAAACTTATATTCCTACATGATTAGTCTCATCAAATCAAGTAATACACACAAAATAATGATAGGCTTAGCTTATTTGTTAACTAATTTAATTCTACACCTTTACTATGTAAAATATTAAGTATTTATTTTCCTCAATGCAACCAATACTCATATTAGATAAACTCACTTAAAATTTTATAGAAAAATTGAAAACATTGAAATTTGTGTTAAAGAGCTCACTCATAAACCGTAAAATATATAAGAAAAAAATACAGTATTTAAGAATATCTTAATAATTCTAATTTAAACGAAAGAGTTTTACTTTTTTTAAAAAAAGATTTATTTGGAGAGGTCTCATATCTCCTGCAAGTAGTAGTGTCTCTCTACTTAACTTATTGTATCAACTTTAACAAATTTGCTAAATTAGAAAAAGAGCAAGCACAAAAATAACAAAATTAGCAATCAAAATCCATGTTCCTAAATAAATCATTCACATGCATAGAAGAAAATATGAAATCAAAAATCAATGATATATATATATATATATAGGGGAGGGATGTAATGAGAAGAATGTTGAAAATGAGAAGGGTGAGAAGGACTCTACACCCTTGATTTTAGTACAATAAAATACAATAAAAAAATCTATATATATATATGGATCCCTCCCCTATATATATATATATATATATATATATATATATATATATATAAAAGAAAAAAGAAAAAGATATAAGAAATTTTAGGTTTGGAATTTTCAAAAACCGAAAACCGAAAATTTAGACCGCAAACCGAAATATATAAGAAATTACATATAGCCCACTAACATTAATGTATTAGCCTAGGTCCAATACATTCTAAACCTAAAAAATTAAAAACCCTAACCTTTGATAATACATGTAGTACCGGCGTCCCACATTTGAGTACTTGACACTCCCACTCCTTTCCCAGTTTCCCTATCTTTTTTCATTTAAATTTGTTTTTAACGAAAAATATGGTTTGGATTTGTTTGAAAAAGTCTAAACCGAATTAATTTGGTTTGGTTCGATTTGGATTGAGGCCCAATTTGGTTTAGTTTGGATTAAAAATCAAAAACCGTAATAAATTTGGCTTGATTTGGTTTTATAAAAAAACCAAACCGCAAACCGAACTTTCACCCCTAGGGTCTGGGTGAGATAAGGTGATAAACAATCCAAACCCGTACTTCCTTTAGAGGAAAGTGATCTATTTTACCCGAAAAGAAAAGATTCATGCATCAGAGGAAATGAGTGACGTCTGACAATGTTATCTAATGAACAAAAAAAACCAATTGTTACATAGAAAGAACACTAAATAAAAAATAAATAAAAAGATAAAATAAAAAGAAAAAGATGAGGAAGGAAAAAAAAAGAGCTTATTAGCGGTCCATAACATGGATCTGACGTCTCTAACTATTCATATCCCTAGCTAGCTAGTCAGGTCCGCGGATAGGCGCATCTCACTCAAGTCATTCTTAATTTGCTCTATCCACGTTTACTTAGGTCTTCCTCGACTTCTCTTAATACCCTCCACTATGATGTTTTCTATCCTTCTAACAGGGGAGTCGGTTGTCTTTCTTTGCACATGTCCAAACCATCTTAACTTATTTTCACACATTTTAGCAGATAATGGGGCAACATCTAGTTTCTCTCTAAACTCTTGGTTTTTGATTCTATCCATTTTTGTGTTCAAGGTTGTTAGGGTCGGAATTCTACGTAGGATCGTTGAGGGTGTAGGATCGAAATCGGTAGAATCGAATCGTAGGATCGTGTGATCCTACAAATATGCATTTATATGCTTTTAGATAACTAATTTTCAATTGTATTTGTTCTTTTTTATGTTTTAAGGTTTAAATTAACACTTATTTGACTTCAACTATTAAATTTTGTAAAAAATACCTTTAATAATCATTTTGAAAATTCGAATCAAGAAAAACTTGAATTTTAGTCATATTGATATAATTGTTTAGATATATACATATATATACATAAGTAAAATCTGGATTATATGAAATTTTTATACGATTGAAACTACCCTTGTAGGATCGGATCTTAAGATCGTAGGATCGTAGAATCGTGTTATGATTCTACCACTCAAATCCTGGAGCTAAGTAGGATCGTACGTATCTACCAATTTAAGATCCTACCTACGATCCGGATCGGTTGCCTAATTTTGGATCGTAAGATCGTAGAATCGTTGATCCGGATCGAGATTCTGATAACCATGTTTGTGTTACACATTCACCTCAGCATATAACGCATCTCTGCAACTTCCATCTTTTGCACATGAATCTTCTTAACAGGCTAACATTATGTCCCATACAATAAAGTTGGTCTGATGACATAAATTAAATTAAATTAAAAGAAAGTGGTTGATAATGATCTAAAATAAAATAATGCAAAATAAAAGGAATAATCTATTAAAATGATGCTAAATAAACGAGAAAAAAAAGTATTTCATATTATTGTATAGTAGTTCCTCCAATCCCTAGGAGTATTATTTAATATCTCACTTATTTTGTTACACATTTGAATTTGATAATGCATGGAATCATTATATATTTTCGAATCTTATTCAAAAATTTATTAATTCTCTTATCTTGATCACATTTTTATATCTTTTTTCTCATCTTTTATTACATCCTTACAAAAATGACAAAATCTGAAATGCATCCAATTAATACGGTTAAGAAACTAACCAAATAAAAACATCAATGTACAACGTACAAAAGGGGACCTATCCTTTAACTCAATGGCTCGATCCTTAGAATTTATTTATATGAAGCACATTCTATCTTTTATGGCTTTAAAAATAATTTGTAATGTAAATTTTTATGAAACTTATCGTGTTAGTAGCATGGTAGTCATAATACTTGCTACTATTTTCTCCGTTTCATAATACTTGCTACTAACAGTGATATTTTCTCACACAACATGTCACACTCAATAGTAAGTATTATGTAACGGAGGAAGTATTTACTACGGACCATCGAACCAACCATTAACACTAAAAATTGTGAAGTACAAACGTAGATGGTGATAGTTCATTGAAGTAGAAAAGGGAGGCCTAACAAAGCTTGTTGCAAGCCGACACCTCATCCAAAGTCATGTCTAATGGTTAAAAATTTTAGCCATTGCACAAAAGATAACAAGTACGTTTACTTGTTTTACTACTACTATTTCGATGTCTTGTTAGCTTCATTTATTTCTACACTAACTTGAACCCACCCATCTCCCATTTTAACTATTTATAGCTACCTCCTTCCCTAAATTTTGTTCAAACTTCTTTATTTCTTTGCTTCTTTGCTTCTTATATTCTATTCCATTCTATGAAGAACAAGCTTGTAAACTAGTTTTTTGATCCATTTACAAGTAGAGTATATATAAATATCCTGGGGCTTTAACCATCAATTAAAGCTTTTGGTTGAGTTGATTTCTTGATATGGTATCAGAGCCAATGTGACAAGAGTTCATGGGTTCAAATCTCAACTACCCCTCATTTAAATGGAATATTCGTGGTTGTGCACATTCACACTTGTAGTTCAATGGGCTCTCGTGTGAAGGGGTGTGTTAGAGTATATAACATATCATGAGGCCTCAACCATCATCTTAAACTTTTGGTTGAATTGGTTCCTTGACAATCTCAAATCTGACATTTTATGAGCCTTGAGCAAAATGACTGAAATGAACCCTAACTACATATGGTCAATTTTGGTCGTTCTTTAATGGGTATTTGGCAAAACTAAAGTTACAAGTTTAGGAGCGGTGTTCTATATTCTATATGGCTTTTTCTAGCTCTGGGGCCTAGGGTCAGGAACAACTCTACTCGTTATCATCAAAAGGTCTTGCATGTGGGAATGAGGTCACGTAGTGTAGCCAAGGATGACTTGCCGTTATTTGTCGACCTAGCCGTAGCCGGGGTTTTATGAATGGTTAGTCATCAAACTAGAACGGCAAGACGTTCGAGGTTACGTTACTCCCTCCTTATCTCATGCTAGACCGTTTGATGTACTCACTATTATCATTCATCAATTTGTACATTTCTTACATTAAGGCTCCGGATGATCCAGGTAAGTGCATCATTTCTTTATTGTGCATTCATGCTCAAAAAATGGATAGAATTTTGTATACAATGTTAGTTGTTATAACAAATACTCTCTTCTATTCTTCCTAACTGTCCCATTTGACTTTTTACTATTTTTTAGGTGGTCAAATGAACTACATATGAAAGAGAAAAATGTAAAGTTTTTAAATTTTTATAGGTGTAAAATGGGATTAGTAAGTGTAAAAGTGTAAAAAAAATAGTTCAGTAGGGATAAATTGGGTTGATTCAAGCACCCTAGTTGCTTCTTTTCTTCATTTTTTCTCATTTCCAACTTTGGGCATGATTTCATACTAGAGGTGTTTAAAATAGATTCGACGATTTAATATTTATCGAACTTGCAATAAAATGAATTCAAAATTATGTTAAGATCAATGTAGATACAAGACTCGCTTTTAAATCGACTTGAAACACGTAACTTAAAATCAACCTGATAATCCGAATGACCACCTCTATTTCATACCATTTACTCTACTTTTGCAAACGTTTGTGGCTCCCTCATCAAGGCTCAATGAGCTAATTGGGATATATACTTACATAAATATGACATATATACAAAATATCATGTATTATCCCTTTTTAGTTGGGAATTGATTTAAGGACTCATTGAATTGTTAAACTAAGATAGCAATTAAAGAAAGAACTAATGAGGAAGAAAGATTGAAGAAAAAATCAAAGGACGAATTTTTTGTTAAAGAAAGCAATATAAAAAAAGCATGAGTTGTCAAATCCAAAAGAAGAATTAGTGTTTTCAATGAATCCGTTGTGCGGACAGGAGAAGCAAGTATCCAAAACAATAAAAAAACACACACGAAATTTAACGTGGTTTATTATCAATGATATAGCTACGTTCATGCACCAAACACTTTATTTCGGAAGCAAGATAATCTAAGAAAAACTCTTAATTTGCGGCTCTCAATTGAATTCTCCCTTTTCTCTCTACTTGTTCTCATCGTTGTAAACCCTAATCCTAATTGATGAGGGTTTTATATAATAAAACTCATTTACAAAAAAATTCGATCTTCAGTGGCTAGTGCTTTGAGTTTGAGATTTGATAATTATAGCCGACTATAGTGATTAAAGAAGCAAAGTACTACTAGGCTAGCATTATAGATAGTTCTAATGTGTAATAAAATTGGGTCATATTGTACTACTCCAAAGTCTAAAATTTCATACAGCAGAGTAGAAAATTTGAAATAGATAAGAATATTTATCAAAAAAAAAAAAGCAGAGGATAGGATCAAAATAAAACTTATTTCAAATATAAGTGTCTGCTTCATTTTAAATGAAAACGCTGTTAAGAGAAGCGATTTTGAATCCAAATGGGCTGAAGGGAAATCGCCGTTGAGAATAGCGATTTCCATGTTAGTAACAACGAACAAAACCAAATCATAAGTTTGGATTGGAAGGCTCTTTATTTTGGAAATTAAGTTTTTCAGTTATTTATTTACTAGATTATGCCCGTGCCCGTGCGATGTACGGTTTTATTAAATTTTTTGATATATTTATTGAAATACAAAAATTAAAAATTGATGGCTTTATGTTTTAACCATCTCAAAATATCCTATACTCATTTAATAAATAACATTATAAAGATTTTATAAATAATTAAAATAAAATCAAATAAAATATATGATTTTCTCATATATCAAATGTTATGACCTAAACAATAAAAAATCAATCAATATTGATAATATTAGTCATAATTAGCAAATAAAAAAGTCAATGCTATGAACATTAGTAATAAATACAATGACATCATCATGTGTTTTAGAGGGAAATTTTTTATTGAGAAAGTAACACGTAAACACTATTTAAAAATAATGACATCAGCGGTGTTTTGTTTTAATAATAGTTATAGATAGATTTGGCAAATTTTATTCCAATTAAGGTTTATTGTGTACAATATTTCCGGAAAGTTTCATCTGCCCATTTCTGGATTTCTCCTTCATTGCTGGTGTTGTGAGCTCGGAGAGAGAAAAGCGTAGGCAAACATGGCGGCAGTTTGGAGAGCGAAGGTACCCCCAAACTCAGCAAACTTAGAAGAAGCTCGTAAAAGGGTGTTTGAATTCTTCAAGTTAGCCTCCAGATCACTCCCTACTGTTATGGATATCTACAATCTCGACGATGTCACCACCATTTCTCAACTTCGCTCTTCTATTTCTTCTCAGTTCCGGAAGAACGCCCACATCAAAGATCCTAAGGTCCATTAGTTTCTCATTTCTCATTTTGATTTTGGAATTATATATTGTATCTGTTTGTTCTATTTTGTTGAATTGGGCCAAAGTTTGATTTTCTGTGTTTCTTGTTGTAACTGGTAGTGTTTTGCTTGTTTTTTGATTTATGCCGTGGTATTTGAATGCAAGTCAAACAACGATTCCAAAGCCCTAATCCCCACAATATGAAGTGATTTGTGGTGATTTTAACCGAAAAGTAAAGACATGGATGGACTCTTTTTGCAGTCTAAATAAGATTAATTCTAAGAGTTGAATATAATCAAATGTCATATAAGTAATGTTCAAATTGAGAGGCTAAAATTGTGCTTCAGTAATTGTTGTAAGGAAACGTTTTAGATAAAGTTTTTAAAGCTTGACAACAATGTAGGTTATTGTTGTGGGAGGCAAAAATTTTCAGTTGGGTCTAATTCAAGTAAAGGAGCATTGTTAGGTCATCTTTGGGATTAAGCGGTTTGCAGAAATAGCCAACTTTAAAAAATTTATTCAGTTATACTGTTGTTAAAATTGTGTTTAAGTGCTAGTCAAAGATTTCTTTTAACTAAGGTTGTTTGCATGTGAGTTACTTGGAATTTTTAATTCACCAAAGTATCCCTATCTCTATTATAGCACTTAAAAGGCATTGAGGCTTGAGATGGAAATTTTTCAGTAGTGCAAACATGAACAACTTCTGCTATAGGAGGTGTATGTAGTATATCTATTAGTTTGGTTTGCTTCCAGTCAGTGTCACATGATTATCCAATCTCCACACAAATCGAAAACAAGAAAAGCTAATTGTGGTCAGGTTTGGGCTACTTTTAGGTTTTTGAGCGAATTGCAAATTCAAAAAGTGAATTGTCATACATAGTATATTACATAGGGTCTTAAGTAAAATAAATAAATAAAAGTTTGTTAGAGTTGTTATTTCAAGTTTGTTATGTTAGTTACTCTTTTATAGGATGTTTGTTTGTCTTTATCCTTGTTTGTCTTCCCCCCTCCCATATGTTATAAATGGAGGGGAGTATGGATGTTTAGGATAGGAAATTAGTAGGCGTTTAAGTGGGAACACTATGAGTTTTTGGGAGACTCGAACATCTCATTGTATTCATTAATATAGTGAGTTTTGGGTTACTGTCTTGGGCTGATCTGTTACAATGGTATTAGAGAGGTATGATTCCGGTGATCGAAAACTTGCCGGCGACGGCAAAAGTCCAAAAAGTACTCAAGAAGATGATCTTGATGCGTTTTTTGAGGGTTTTAGGGCTGAAATTCCTCCTTTAAACATGCTTCAAAGGGTTGTCCAAAATGGTTTCATGCACTCGTTTAAACCCACATCCTACCAATGAAATTTATGAGAAGTTGGGAAAAGACATTTGTGAGATTTGTGATGAACATTTTGATTCAGAACATGAATGTAGTCACAACGGATATTCACTCCTCATCCTACATCAAGAAATGAAGGATGAATTAATGGCATTTGTATACCATAAAGAAAAAAAAAGAAGATGACCATGAAGGGAGTGTATAGGTTGTTGATATGGGCAGAAGGTAAGAGAGTCGGATACATGTGAGAATCAAATAACAGATCAGGAAGAGAATCTAAAATACCAAGAAGAGCACCCAAATGTGGTGGAAAAGGAAAAAGATAAATGTGAGCATAATGGGTAAGAAAAGTTTACAGAAAAATAAAGAAAGAGGCAGCAAGAAAGGCAAGAGAAACAGGATGGATTTGGAAAAAAAAAGAAAACAAAGAACGGGAAAAAGAAAAAGAAAAAGAAAACGACAGAAAAGAAAGGGAAAATATAAACAATGGGAAAAATAATGAAGGTACAAATATAAAAGGGAATGGTAGAAAAGGAACTTATGATGTTCATAAAGAGGGGAAGCTAGGTCAAGTGTGTTGTGGTTCTGGGGGAGGTCTGGGCAGGTGGTGCTGGAACAACAATAAGACAAGGACAGTCGGAGGGGTAGTTGGCGATGGAAAAATACTTGGAGATCAATCAAAAAGAATGGGGGGAATATAGTCAACTTTGCTCGATCAAATAATTAAGGCAGCCGAATCGGTTGAAGGACCATCGGAATCTGGGCTGTCGACCAGCGAGGTAGACCTAGGGTGGTTTACCAACAATGGGGAGAAGGAAAAGAGGGAAGAGTTGAAGCTAGGGTTTCGGTATGAAGGTACAATTGCGTTTTTAGGTTATTTGGTTTTGGGGGTGCCGGAAACCGATAGTGGAACACCGACGAGAGAATGGAAGAAATAGAATGGCGCAAGAACCAGTCGAATGGGGAATTAGAAGAACCAAACAGGGAGGGAAAATATGAAGTTGTAGGAAGCGGCGCCCGCATGTTGTGGCTCACCGATGACATGTGGAAGAAGTTGGAGAGAGAGTAACTTTTTTACGGTTTCTAAACCGGAAGGAGAGAAGTGGAAGGGGAAATGTGGAAGCTTTGGCTTGTGGGAATTCGAATTCATCGGGGGCATTTTTCTTGAACAAAATGATGGCGTCATCAATAATATCAACTGGCACCCACCAACATTTATTAAAACTGTCAGAAAAATAAAAAAAGTTAAAGGGGCAAACTTCCTCTTCTACTGTCAATCCAACCTTATCCCCTCTTATTAAAAATGAATGAAGCCCACCCCCCACACAAACTACATTAAAAAAATGGGAAGTGTGTCATGCTACTAGAGTGAGCCTATACCTGTCATATTTTTGGATGACAACAAGTCTCTAGAAGTGCTGGGAAGCAAATCACCTAAAGACGCGAAGGTGGCCTATTTTTAAAGATGTAAGAAGAGAACTGCGTTTCCTGGTGTCCGATAGTGGAGAAGATTCAACCTGTAAGACTCGGTGGAGCTGCTTTGAAACCATAGCTACAAACATTCAAGGCTTAATCAGGTTTACAAGTGCTTCAATTGTAAATGGCTTAAGCAAGAATATCATCGTTTTGACACGAGTTACTTTTTACCCACCTTGAGGACATGGTGGATCTTTAGGCGGCGGGTTTTGCCATACACAGTATGTTACATAGGGTCTTAAGTAAGATAAATAAATAAAAGTTAGTTAGAGTTGTTTTTTTAGGTTGTTATGTTAGTGACTCTTTTATAGGATGTTTGTTAGTCTTTATTCTTGTGTTTTCCCCTTCCTACATCTTATAAATAGAGGGGAGTATGGATGTTTAGGATATGAAATTAATAGGCATTTAAGTGGGAACACTAGGAGTTATTGGAAGATTCGAACTTCCCATTGTATTGTTCTTGTATTCATTAATAAAGTGAGTTTGAGGATACTGTCTTGGGCTGATCTGTTACATGAATCAACTTGCGAATTATGTTACATTGCTTATAGTTATTGTAATCTGTACAATTTGAAGTTGATTTAATCTATAACCTGAAATCAATGACCTAATTTTCGATTAGAAGAGGCATGCTATTCATTGTCTTGATTTATGTAGTGGACCATCTTTTTGAGCAACGCTCTTTTCAGAACATGACTATAGAGATCACTATACAAGTTACATTAGAAAGCTGACAAGTTCAGAAGTGCCGAGCCTCTCTATATATTTCTGGTGAAGTAAATTTTAAAGTTGAAGAGCATATAAACATTATTGGCATAAATTCCCCTCTTACCTTAGGTGAAACATTAACTTTACTTTTCTTGTGTTTTTGTTGAACGACCATTAGACCGACACTACTATATGATTCATGATTCAGAATGTTGGGTTTTTAGAAAGATTCATAGTAGAAAGACGAGAGTAGTGAAAATGCGAATGTTTCGATGGATGAGTGGCATACCTTGATGGATAGATTGTTTAAAAAAGTTTGGCTACATGCAACGGCGGGGTATCAATAAATCGGTATTGAAGATAGAAAGTTGGAGTTTGGGAGACTAAAAAAGATGGCGACGAAGGATGAAGATGACTTGGAGGACATGAGTGGGAAATGATATGAATGACCTAAATGTACAAATTGAAATGGTAGAAAATCAGAATGAATGAAGAAGAATCCATGTGGACGACCATTAAAACTAATATATTGGTTGTATTGTTATACCCTAATATTTTGGAAATAAGGCTCTAGAATTGTTGTTTTGTTACGTTAGACACTATCAAATGTCAATTATAATATATATTTTTCTATGAAATTTCATGTAAGGACTAGAATGTCAAAAAATTGAATCAAAATCATGAACTCGATTCCTATTATCGATTAATTTCTCAGTCTCTTTCTTTAAATGTTTTCCTTTTCCCTTCTCTTTCAATGGATTTTCTAGACTTAAGGTAGTATTTATGGTGCAAGGGAATGATATAGGGACAATTTTTTTCTAAGGGTCGTGTGTTTTTTATATAGAAAGATTTTGAAAAAAGTTTTTGCTGTTATCTTTTGAATTAGCATTAAATACACGACTCCATTATGTGGAAGTCTTTTTTTTGACATTAGATGAGTGGAAACTTACCAAAGGAAAAAGAGATTTAAAACTTAAAAGGTTTGAGATAGGGTAAATTAGCAATTACTTGTAAGGGCAATTTTCAAGACTTGTACTATAGGGGAGGGAACAATAGATAATATGAAACATAAATAAAAATAAATACTTGGAAAGGTCACAGGGATGAGACCCAATTTATTACATGGGGAGAGTCGCCTAGTTTAAAGTTAGTCTTGTGAAGTTTATCTCCTCCTCCGTTGGTAGATGATGGTTTAGATTTTAGAAAGAAGGATCTCGTGGAGTTGGCTAGGGAATAATTGGTCTTGTGTTTTCAAATTTTCTAGTGCTTTCAAATGACTTAAGTGAGTGTTTACTATTAGTTTCTATGAATGGAGAAGTAAGCCACATATTTAAAAGTGAGTTGTGAGAAAGCCCTTGATAAGCAGTCTGATGAAATCAGCTGTTGAGGATTCAGTATGTTTATGGATTGGAGGCCAGTAATTTAGCTGGAATCTGATAATATATATTCATTAACCAGTTCCTGGTAGAGCCGACTTAAACTTCAATTTTTTCTGCACTTAGCAATTGTTATACACATTTTACCATAGTTTGGAGGAAAATTTACTTCTAAAAAAATCCCACCTTTGGGTGGTTCTCTCTAAAAAATCTCACATTCAGTATATTTTTGAAAAATCTGACCTTTGTCTCACATTTTCTTTTAAAGGACTTCCTTGTTTCTCTTTTACATGCTGGAACTGGTTTTTAAAAATAATAAATGCCATGTGTCATCTTATCATTTGCTACTTTTTTTGTTTCAAAAAATTTTAAAAAAAGAAAACCAAAACCCTAACACCCCACGGCCCCACTTCTCTTTCTCCCCCCCACAGCCCCACAACCATCCCTGAACCACCAACAGCCATCACCTCGCAACCCATCCCCCTCCCTTGCAAGGCTTCAACCTCCTCCCCCTCCTCTCCCTCTCCTGAACTACTTGTAACCAACCCTTCGTTCCCTTGAATCACGCGTAACCAACCCGGTTCTGGGGCATTTAGACCATTAAAAGAAAATGAGAGGCAAAAGTTGGAATTTCAAAGATATATGCAATGAAAGATTTTAAAAGAGAATCACCTAAAGGTGAGATTTTTTGAAGTTAATTTTCCTGTTTTGGAATATAAGCTATTTAAATTTTGTGAGTCAAAAATTTAGGCTTTCAAATGAAGCCATTTGAGCAAATTTTTCTATCTTTTAGCTGATTTTGCTGTTGGAAAGCGACTTATTAAACTTGTTTTGACCGATTGACTACAACAACAAAAAGCTAAAGATCTTGTTATTCTTGTTTAAAGCCATTTTTGATAAATGCTCTATTTTAGCTTATTGGATTATGCATGATGATACTAGTGTGGCTTGCAATTTGCATAATATGGAAGCGACTAATTAATATATGCAGGTTATTGATATGCTGATCTTCAAAGGAATGGAGGAACTGGAAAACATAGTCGAGCATTCAAAGCAGCGTCACCACATTATTGGCCAGTATGTTGTTGGACAAGGACTTGTTCAGGATTTGGGTACGAAGGATCAGGGACTCTCTCCGTTCCTTAAGAAGTTCTATGAAAGTAACTATTTCTGAACAATTCTTTCTCGTCCATCATTCCTTACGGAAAACTGCTTCCAGTTTGTAAACAAATAAAATCAGTGTCAAAACAAACTTTCTTATTGCTGGGGAAACAAATTAAGTCTTTTCGTATTTTATTGTATAATGAACTAAGATGCCTGATCTTGCTTTCCTTCTGAGATGATGGTCGACGTTCCTTTTCCCCCTGTTTTTAGAAACCTTGGATACAAGAGAAAGCGCCTACCAAGTACCACAGTTCTGTGCTGTGAGACGGTAGTAAGCCAGTGGGGTAATAAGCTTTGAGCATTGGCAATCATGGTGTTGGATCAATTTAACGGTATCAATGATTGCCGGAGACAGTTTAGCGTTGCCGGAGACAGTTTAGCGTTTCTGGTAATTTCAATTGTTATAACATCAAGTGTACGTACTTCCTATTGGAACATAAAGTTAGTAAGATCCAGCTCTACCTTGTGCCCTTATCGAACTTATGTCTTGTGTTCTTGGCATTATCTATTTCATCAGATCACGTAAAAAAGACAAACTTTTTACTCGTTTATTATGTTTGGCTGTTCGTTTCTGTTGAATGCCTTGATGGGGTGGTTCATTAATGGGCTAAATTTTAAGAGTATAACTAGATACCATAGAACATAACGATAACCTAAATTAATTATTACTTCAAATCAAAACGATATGGTGTATTCATTGAGTTACTTTAGTAAAAGATCGTCTTTCTGTGAGATGGTCTCATAATAAGAAGTCTATATTTAATAATTTATAATAGTTGGACTATTCAATCTATACATGGAGCACGTCTCACTATGAGACATTCTCATACTAAGCACACATAATACTCGAAAGCAACTTGATCCAAACATCCGCAAGTAGACTTGCCAAATTTGCCTATGTTTAAAACATATCTCCCAACTTCTATATATATTTAAACCATATGATCAATATACATAACAAAACTACACGCCAACTTATTTATTTCATGATTGATCCAATGAAGAGAAACAATGGTAGGAACTCTCTAGTCTCTACTCAATAAATATGGCACAAGATATTGATAATGCACAAGGCACTGATTTGCACATCTATCAACAACTGGGGTTGCCGATTTGCAGGTTGTTCTCTCAAACAAACATGCACCCTAATCCAGCCATTTTACTAAGCTACTTCTGGTTAATACTTAACAAGTCAAAACACTGTCATTCCCTTGGACGGGCAAGCCAAAGCGAACTCAAAGCGCGCAACCTTGAGAAGTAATCATGAATTGTTAAAATTGCACGAGCTGATTGCCGTGTCGTCAAAATCCGGTGCATTTGCTGCAGCGTTTGTTGCCGTAGGTTATCAGCCTGCCATATAAACCAAAAAATAAACTTATTGTTCATGGTAAATTTCTTATCTCAAAACACCACATAAACTGTAAGTGAGAGAAGGGGAGCACCGGACATATCATCGGAAATGTATTTTACCGAGTATTTTGAACTCTTGGAGGATATAATTGTAAACAAAATCAAAGGTCGGCTAGGTATATAAACAAAATCAAAGGGGATTATAGTGTTTTGAGACAATACCTTTCCATATTGCCGAAAAGATAGAATCCCACTCTCAACACCAGGAAGTAGGCGTGATGAGGTGGTCTTATGAGTATATCTTGGGGTATATATGAGTTGTGTTGGTGTGATTAGAGCTCTATATGAAGGTAACACAATTCTATTTCCACACAAAGTATGTAGGGTTTCGTGTTTCATCTTTTTGTAGCATATCAGTGTCAATGAACCCCTTTTTATCAAATAGTTAACTTCCTTTTAATGGATTTAGCAAAGGTTGACCGTCTTGTGTTTGTGACATTGGTACATTTAAGGCTTTGCAAGTAATAGTCAACATTCCCCCAATGCTAATTTTTCCCTTTTTTTGTGTCGCCCAGCTCTACGCATTTTGTGAAAATTTGAAATAAATAAGATTATTTATCAAAAAAAAAAGCATATGATAAGATCAAAATCAAACTTATTCTAAATATAAGCGTCTACCCTATTTTAAGTGAAAACGCTGTTAAGAGGAGCGATTTTGGGTCCAGATGGGCTGAAGGGAACAACGATTTCCATGTTAGCTGATCTTGTCCAGTTGGCTTATATGGAAATCGCTGATGGGGGGCAGCGATTTCCCCTGTAACTTATTTTAGTGCAGGTACGTATATACGGTGTTGTAGAGAAAAAACTTTAAAAAAATTAAAAATGTTACAGGGGAAATCGCTGATGGGGCAGCGATTTCCATATAAGCCAACTGGATAAGATCAGCCAACATGGAAATCGCTGTTCCCAACAGCGATTTCCCTTCGGCCCATTTGGGCCAAAAATCGCTCCTCTTAACAGCGTCTTCACTTAAAATGGGGCAGACGCTTATATTTGGAATAAGTTTGATTTTGATCTTATCCTATGTTTTTTTTGATAAATAATCTTATCTATTTCAAATTTTCGCATTTTGTGACCAATAAAACAACCCAATCCGGACAACCATTCCCTTGTGGTGTCAAGGCCCACAACATTTTAATTTCAGCTTTTCCTAGGTTGGTTGTTTCCTCTTGTGCGTGAAAAGTCATGTTTATTAAACGAAGGGCGAACCTCAATGCCGGGTGTTGGATACTTCTAAGTTTTAATCTATTCTGCCATACGATATCTGAAATGAGTTGCCAAAATGCAACATGTTCATAACCCCCATAATCCTCATCTTATAGGGTGTACATATTTTTGTGAAAGAAAAAATTCATATTTATTTACAAAAATGACATCCGAATATATACACCTTTTAAACATGTATGTACACCTTTTAGAAAATGTCCAATTATTTACAAAATTTCCACCAGAATATGTACCTCATTATTCTTTTATGTATACCTGTTTTCAGTTTTCACCACGACCAAAACCTCTATGTGTATATATATATATATATATATATATATATATATATATATATATATATATATATATATATATATATATATATATATATATATATATATATAGGGTCAAGTTCCAGTGAGAACCAAGTTTATATGAAAACCGTGAGAACCAAACTCCCTAATAAAAATGAGTTACTTTACTTTTGGACAAAAAAATGTTACTTTTGTTTTAAAAAAAAGTTGTTACTTTTTAGCATAAAAAGTGTTACTTTCAAATAAAAATATTTTTCTCAAAAAACAAAAATATTAAAAAGTAACACGTTTTTTTCGAAAAGTAACACATTTTTAAGTAAAAAGTAAGACCTATTTTATGAGTTTTTTTCAGAATTTTTTTGTTAAAGTAACACTTTTATGCCTAATAGTATCATAAAAAACAATAACACCTTTTTGCCTAAAAGTAACACATTTTTAGTAAAAAGTAACACTTTTTTGTAAAGCAGATTGGTTCTCACGGTTCTCATACAAGGATGGTTCTCATTGGAACTTCTTCCTATATATATATATATATATATATATATATATATATATATATATATATATATATATATATATATATATATATAAATTTTTTAAAAAAAGTCAACCTTTTGGCCATCTGCAAATAAAGAGTCAATGTTTCATTTATTCAATAAAAAGACAACATTTTTGCAAATAAAGGGATAGCAAGTAAGTTTTCAACTCTAAATTTATTGAATAAATGAAACGTTTACTCTTTATTTACAAAAATGAGACAAAGGTTGTCTTTTTATTGAATAAATGAAACGTTGACTCTTTATTTGCAGATGGCCAAAATATTGGCTTTTTAGAAACAATTTTTCCTATATATATTTGGTGGGGAAACTAAGAAAAGATGTAGTAGGGAAATTGTGTTGATGTGATGAAAAAGTAACTTGAATGGATGGATGAAAACTAAGAAAAGATGTAGGTCATAATAAAAAATAAAAAAAAATAGAGCAAATTAGATGGGATGGACTTAAAAGAAAAGTGAGGCAAGTTTCGTGGGTCAGAGGGACTGGTACTAACAAGTAAAATTCCTATTTTAAAAGGAAGGTACCTGGCGTATAAACCCTTCAAGAGTACCAAGTTTTCCCATAGCCATGGCCATTTGGCCCATATAATTTGCAACATTTCCCGATGAACCTGATGAGCCAAGAGAGCCACTAGACAAGGTTTCTGCTAGTGATTGCTGAAGTGCATCCATTCCCTGAGACAATGCATCTTCAGCCTCTTGTGAAGACTGCTGCAAGTTCTGAATGGCAGTTACTTGTTGTTCAGTCAAAGGCTCCAGCTGATTAACAAGCAGCTGCAAAGCAAAGCTTCAATTAAAACGTAATACCCCAAAATTACGGAAAGAAAAGCCACAGTTTCTTGAACAGCAAGTGCCCAATAACCCACACATCACAATCATCATCCCGATCATAAAAGTGATGGTCAGGGTCTGAGGAGGGATGGAAGATGGCAAAACCATACCCATGTCAAAGTATTTTATGATTCAAATTAGCAAATTAGTACCATGAACACTAGCTTTTTAATACACATTGGTAGCTGTTGGTACACTTAAAAATTGTTCAGCCTATAAGATCATCTGCAGCTAATTTTCCACTGCATTTAAAGGGTTTTGTAAATGGATCAAGTAGCCTAGGGGAGTGGATATAATATTAATGTCCCATTTAAAGAAAGGGTTTTGTAAATTCCCAGGAATGTCTCACCTTGAGAAGCTCAGATGAACGAAAGCCACCTAGCCAGAGAAAGCACCTTTCAGCAGGTGTTTTCCACATACCCGACAAAAGATGAAAAACATCATTTTTGGCCGCGTTGGTCTTGAGTCTGAAAATATCATCATGATGTGCCACAACACTATCAACAATGACACGGAGTTCAGCATCACCAGCACGAGCATTTACTGCTGCTCTTAATTCGTTGACTTGACGGTTTTGTTCTTCCAGCCAGCGCGCATATTCCACATCAAAGGCCATTGCCCCTGCTAATGACAGAACTGACTTGGTCAATCATTCTTTAACAATAGAGATAAATATCGATTATTTCCCTTCCATTTCCCCACTCCCAAGTCGGTATGCTAGGGACTAAAAGCATATTTTCAGGAGTCATCTCACACACACCAATCAGTCACAGCTCACCTAAAAAGGTATCCTCACATCTAGTGTGATTAAGAATTTGTTCACCTGAAGTTTGAAACCCCGAAAGCAATTTTTATGTTTTTAACAGATTTCCTGTGTTTTTCTCATTTTCATTTACTTATTTTTATCATATTAAAGCTTAGTTAATAGAACTGAATTTTGCTGACTAGAACTCTTATTTACTATAATAAATATTTTAGAGTTGAAGAAAACAGGCCAAAAAGTAGGAAATAATATACACTTGACATTTAATAAGACACCCAAAAATAATAAGTTTTGTTCAATTATTTCCAACCATTTCCTGTGATTCTTTAAAAAAAAGTCATGCAACAAATCCTTAGAGAAGTTTAGAACAGATTGAGCTGTAACCCAGACTCCCAGAGACAATTCCTATATATCAATAGCCTGTATGCAACTTAACTCATCTCAGCGTGATCAAGCGTAACAAACTGTAACTCCTCATGTTTGTATCGTTTCAACTAAAAGATTCCTGTGTTTTTGTTATCATAAGGAAAAGTAATAAAGTGTGTATGTGGAAGCAATTACTCAGAGCATGAAGCATCATTCCGAAAATTGAGGGCCACGTGGAATTTTTCCGCATACAGCAAAACTGATATGTGAAGAAAACTGATAAAACTGAAATAAGTATGACACCGGTCAACACAGTACATCGAAGCTAACGACTATGAAAACTGTCTAGAAAGGCTCCCTCCAGAAAAAATATAAAGTGAACTCACCATTTCCACTGGTTGAATGGGCTTGATCCCCTGAGCTTGAAATGAAAATTCCCTAATGGTTCCAAATGGTAAGCACATACAAGCAAAGGGGATGAAGTTGTTCAGTGTCTATGATAGGAATAAATTAACAATGACATGACAAACACAGATTTTGAGAGAAAAAGATATGCAGCCCAATCTAACCTGTTGCCTTGCTCGCTGGAGCTCCTGCTCGAGTTGAGTCAGCTTCAATCTGCTGCTTTCCAGTTGCTGAACATAAGCCTAGGTCCAACAAAAGGAGAGGACAGACTAAAAAAGTGCATGAAAAGATGAGGCCAATTCAAAACAAGCAGAAATTGAGCTGATAATTGATGTCACTTACTCCCACAGTTCCAAATGGATGTGCCTCTTTACTGTGGCGAGGAGGAAGTGGAGACAATGGGAGAGAAAGAGAACGTGGGAAGAAGGAAGGAGAGAAAGGATAAAATAATATCAAAAAAAGAAAAAACGGGTTACATCAATATCGAATGAACTGAAACCGGAGAATCATCAATAACGAATGAAGAAAGTATTACTATATTTCTTTCACATGGAATCCCTCTTTCCAATGGATATGGATTCCACTAATGAAATAAGAAAATCAAAGAATTAACAGAAGCCAAAGCAAATGCAAATAACAGTGAATAGATAACTTACTTTCTTCCTTAGTCGGCTTTTCCTTGCTGCCTCACGGTTCTGAGCAAGCCTTCGAAGAGTCTACAAAGATACATCCACAAGAATGTCACATACATGAAGCAATAGGACGTCAATTAAAGAGTAAGACAAAGAGCTTCTAACCTTCTGATCCTTAGTGTCTTTTGATCTGTCACTTGAATCAGAAGCCGCATGAGTTGCATCGAATCGCTTAAGCTACATCCAACAATTATATAGCTATACATTGTTTAGTTCGACTTGAAGTCTTAACATGAAGAAAATATGAACATATTCAACCCAAGAATTATCATGTATTACCTCCGTTCTGAAATACTTGCAAGTGAGTGGAAAAATGTCAGTATGTCATTATCAGGTGCAAGTATAATGGAACGGAGGAAGTATCTAACAAGGAAGAGAAAAGGGCCAATGCACACTATCAGAAAACTTCTGGACCCATTGGGGCAGTTTCAAGAACATTTATAACAAGTCTATATGATACGGATAGAAGTAACGTTACCCTCTTGTTTCTTTCATCTGTGTCTGCATCCGTAGAAATATCAGTTCTTGGACTAGCATCTGCCATAATACTCTCTCCCCAGCTTTTCAACTACCGCTAGAAACAGAAACCAAATTCTTTTGTACACTGTTATGTAAAGGCGTAGCAGATGGGTTTATATTTTGTATACCTGATGCCTGATGCAGCAAGAAATTTTCAATCAAACAAAAAAGCGACCCAATAGGCCAAACAGGCACACAGATGAATACACCCTTGAGCACCTCATCAAAGCTGTTCTGAGTGAGGACCATTACGGGGGCACCACCGAAAAATTTATATGCGCAGAAACTCATTACCAAAAAGGGGAGATACTGAACATAAACAAATAAGTGGAAGTGCAAATTTAACTTTATAATTAGATAGATTGTGAAGGACTTGATTTTGTTTAACTAATCACAGGGGTTGAAAACTAACAAATTCACTGATGAAACACAGAAACAGAGCACAAGTTATTCTTGAAGAAACCAATAGTTGAAACCAACAACCTAACATATATGTGTGCCTTTTATAAGCTCTTGATTTAAAAAAACAAACATTACACCAAACATAACAAGCATTATGCAATTATTATTCCTGAATGGAGAATATCAAATTCTGTTTCAGACAATGAAAAGAACACCAATAGATAAAGCTAAAATTAATGTGATAATAATCTAACAAACAACTTCAGAAGTAAGATTAAACATACAAGATCATTGGGATATAAAAAGAACATGATCAGGGAAAAGGATTGTATTCCAACTACCTAAAGAATTCTCAATTACAAAATTTTATATTTATTAAATAAGTTTGTCCAATTAGCAAACAGTCTAAGAATGGACACACCATCGATACTTTCAAGATCACACATTAGCATAACCAAATGAGTAGATATCTAGTACATTGAGAATATCCACCACCACAATATTTTGAAGCTTCAATCCTAACATTTTAGGTTGAAATACTTGAACCAAAATAGATCAATGTGAGAGATTGTCGGTAAAAAATTATATTCGGCCTTATCTAAAAATAAATCTACAACTAGAAAAGTTAATTATATTCATCATCCACTAGTATTATCTCCCACCATTCATCTCTATCTATTGCCATTTCTACAAATTTCTATTATTCAAGTCATCTTTCACTCTTGTCATGATGGTCATCTTTGGCCAACCTCTTTCTCTTCTAAGAACTCAATGGGTTTCTTTCTTTTCTAAGCAACTCAAAGTGTCTTCTAAGATAAATTGCTTTTGCTTGCATTAGTGGCCCTATATACATGGTTTGGTAATTGGTATGCAAGAAATAAGGTTTTGTGGAGTGATGGGTTTTGATGCCTGATGAGTTGGTGAAGCAGGTTAAACAAGAGCTAAGGCTGAGGATTGCTTTTACTGAGAAGACTGATGGAGCTTGGATTTCCATGCAATTGTTGTGAATCCATTGGTTTTGTTGTTTGGATTAGACCAAATTGTTTCTTTACTTTAGGAGGAGTCCACAATGGTTTGTTTTTCCTCATATGCTCTTTAAGTGAAACAAAAATTTACTTTAACCAAAAGCACTAAAAGTTTTTCTATCTCTTTTCAGCATCTCAAGGTTTCAACCTTTTACATTGCTAATTGGTGTATTATCAGTCTTGGTTGTGCTTGACAAAGTTAAAGTAAATAGTTTTATCCAACTTGGTCTTCATGAGATCTTTTCTTATGTTTTCATTTCAAACTATAATCTTAGTAGAAACACAACATTTTGACCTTTCATTGCAATCCAGTGAAATTTTCTCTATAACCGTAGTGGCACACATCCTTTTGAATTGGGCTCATGTTAAAAGATTTGACAATTACCTTGATCGTTACTAACCTAGTGCAATCTTCATTCTACACTCGAGCATTAGACCACAAACAACATAAAAAAAAAAAAGAAAAAAAAAAAAGAAAAGCACTACAAGCATCAACAATGTGCATCATCAATTATAACTTTCCTTCCCCATCAAGGTATTTAAACGAATTGTACAAGTGCATGTCATCACCACACTACCAAGTGGCTTTTGTCTAGGCAAGAATTGATGGGGTGTCAAATATATGCAACCTTATTATTTTAACAATGAAGTTATTTTCTAGTGACCTTTGATTGCAAATATCATCAATAACTACAATATATAAGAACAATCAAAGAAGATTCTACAACATCTATTTTTCTTCTTATTTGTGAGGATTTCAACAGCAAATCAAATCCAATTATGGAAAAATATTGAAGTACCTTTTCGAAGGTTCAAAAACAGAATTTTCTATTTTAAGATCGACACAATAACCAACAACCAGAATTGTTTAAGTTGTGACAAAATGTACTTGACCCTTTTTTGGTATAGATTGGATTGGAAATGGAAATGTGATCCGCTACAATCAAATAGAAATGAGCACGGTAATGACCATGGTCCTCAAATTGTAATTTTAAAAAGGCCGTTCAAAATTATGACGACTCTACATGCTTAGACAAGCACGTTTAATGCAGCTTATCAACAAACTATGGAAGGTGATAGCTTACTTCTAGGAAGTCATTTGTTTGATCCAAAATCCCTAAATCAGAAACCCAATAAGAAATAATGGAGCTTGCTTCACTGTAAACAGTGACATAACTCCATTTTTGGAATACGACAAGTGAAAGCTACTACATTTTAGTATTTTACCAATTAGATCAAAGAATAACACACATTGAAGTTCCATGCAAATTGGAGGGACATATGTTAGCAAGTCCTCTATGAGAACCATCAATGACTAAAACGGCAAACAAGAAGCCATTTTCCTCATTATTGGGTGGAGGGATCATATTTGAAGATGCTTCTTGCACCTAGGCATACAGCCCTCTTGGAATACACTATAAGCAATTCAATGGCATTGTATCAGTTGGAGGTAAACATAAGAGCCAATCACATAAATATACTCTGCAACAGCCACATCTTAGCAGTGATAGAACTATGAACTAATAAAGATTTTCAAACATTAGCTCCACCGATCTCTTAAAGCAATTAAGTACTCAATATCCACTTCTACCATAGAGAAAACTAAAAAAAAACTGGAGAAAATGGTGATAGGTGGTGCAATGTGTGCAGCCAACTCTCCTCTTAAGCGGAGATAACAGTTCAGAAGACTGTTATGTTAGTAAATTGAGAAAAATGGAGAAAATGGATTTGTGTACAGCCAACTCTACTCTCCTCTTAAGCGGGTCTTGTTGTGTACAGGCCCAATAACAAATTTATCAACTAAGTCATCAAAGAGGAGGGTATCATATAAAATAACAAACTTATTAGTTATCAAAAGACCCCCAATTAAGAATAATGCATAAGAAAATCATGTGCCACTAATGTATACTATAAATATAGAAGTAATCTCAACAAAATTCAAGTGCAATTGAAGTAAAGAACAGTTTAACATACCGAAAAAATAGGAAATGCTATCAACACACACACACACACACAGCAGTTAAGAACACAACTATAGCAAGCTAGAAGATAAGGGAAATGAATTTACAATGCATTAGAGATTGGTATTGGAGAATCAAAACTTGGGATCCCATTTGCAGCCTCCTGTTCATCTTCCACTCTAATCCTCAATCTTTGGCAACCCCATAAACCACCATAATCACCACCTCCTTTAAGAAAATACCCCAAAAAACTCTTAGTGACAATCTTAAGCTTCCCAACACAACTTAATAGGAATTCGAAAGTGCCCGAATGAAGAAGTTCACGCTCACCCCCCAAAAAGTTGTCAATCAAAACCCAACGAACCCACAATAGCTTAGATTTGAAGTCGCAAAAAGATCACCATAAAAAGCCCTAAAACAGAATTTATATCAGATCAAAAGGGCTGGAATAACTTGCAATTAAGCAATAAAGTATGAATTTAGAGACCCAATGCAGGAAACAGGAAAATTGATAGACAAGAAGAAGAGAATTACAGCAACTATCTCAAAACTCTAGTTGGAATTGTGGCAAAGCAACAAAGATTTTGCAGAGGAAAACAGAAAACTGAGCAGCAAATAAATAGAAAAGCAAAACCCAGAAAGCTGAACTCTACCAGAAAGAAACCCAGATTAAAAACTAATGAATTTCGCAGTTTTAGCTTTGACTTTAGTGTGAAATGTAAAACCCAAAAGAGAACATTACTTATTCTGTTTTCAAGTTCTTGCTACACTTGGGTTGTGGATATTGTTTATCAATGAAGCTTATTATATACTTCATATTGCCACTAATATTTAAGTAAAAATATACTCAAGTGGAATGTTGTTTGAATCGTTTAATCTATACTTTTATAATATTGACTTTTAATAATTTTAAGATATGTATAATTCAACCCATAAATGAATAAAATAATACATTAAATTGTGTAAAAAATGAAAATATAACAAGTATAATAAAACGAAGGAAGTATTTATTAGTCGCTTAAAAGAAGTAACTATGTTAACTCAATGCAACTTTTGTCAATACTTAACTCAACATGCCGTTACGGTCGATGTCGTTAAAATCGCGATTCAGATCGTAGAATTGTACGATTTTACGATTCAAATACGCACTAACGATTCAAATCGTTACTAAAATCAGAATATAGTTCTGCACAAAAATGCTAAATTAGGTCTTAGCCTATCCAATTAACTATATCCTTGGACCCTAATTGCTATTTTTTTTACTTTTTAAAGATTAAATTAAGACTCTTGACCATAACATCACCGATTTAGGAACAAAAGACATAGGAGTTGAGACATTTAGCTTTTTAATGATATTTTTTGCTAGCTTCAAGCTATTTTTTATCTAGATTGTCATACAAGACTTGGTTTCATTTAGTGTTACCAACTTATTAATAATTGAATTGTTCATAATTAATAATATTTGCATTATTAATTGTTAAATTATTGAGCTAATTGAGTTGGTTATGAAATTACTAGGTCATTGAAAGTGTTACAATATACTATGGCTTTGATAAAACTATTATATGTTAGATCATGATCACTTGCTTAGTGATGCTTCATTTATTAAAGATCATTGTGAATGTATCTATTTGGTGTCATGTGTTTTATTAAAATATTAATTATATAATTAGTGTATTTCTGATTACGTTTGTCAATTTATTAAAATAAGGGAAAAGGCAACAAGTAAGAAGTATATATGTTATTATTTGAATAATAATAAATTTATTAAAATATTAAATGAATTTTAAGCGTTATTTTACGATAAAAATGGCTAAACAATATAAATTAGCAATTAGTCTTTATATTTTTGCAAAATTGTAGAATCATTTGATTCTACGATTCGATTCTACAATCCGATTCTGAGAGTCGTCTCCGAATTTAATTTAGAGTCACGATTTTAACAACTTTAGTTACGATTTTTTAAATTAGAGCATTATGAAAAAAAACTAGTAAAGTTAGGGATTTTCAATTTTTTACCGCTAAAACTAAAATAGAAAATCTTATAAAATGATTTTCACTTTTTTGTTGTCAGTAATCTAAACCATCATGAATCTAATTAATTTAATTAATTCTATATTTATCACAACATATATCATGACTTTAAAAATAAAAATAAAAAAATAGAAAATCACATTAATATCGAATCGACCCTGAACTTTATTTTGGGTTAAAAATTATCTCTCTTAACTAGCTGAAAATAATTTTATATATTTTTGACTAACCAAAACTTAAAGACCCACAAGTCAAAAGTCATAAAAAAAAAATTAAGCCTAAAATCATTTTTAAAAAACACCTAAAATTTTCATGAATTAAGTACTTCACATTTGTTGGATTATGTATTTAAATTTTCTGAAAGTTTAGTGCTTCAAATAGTGAATAAGCATTTAATAATTTGTTTGTCTATAAGTAAGCTTTTCCAGAACAATATGATAAAATTATTTTTAGTGGAGCAATATTTTTTTTCCAGCGCCTTTGAAAAGGTATCTTTACACATACATCATACAAACTGCTTACTCCGTTCCATAATACTTGCTACTGAGTGTAACATGTTGTGTGGGAAAATGTCACTATCAATAGCAAGTATTATGGAACGGAGGAAGTAGTTAAATAGAATCGCATATGCGATCAATAGTGTTTAAGGTTATAAAGTAACACTTTACGGCCTGTTTGGTAGGCGATAATATACGGGATAATGAGAATGAAAATTTAGTATATTTTTGGTTGTAAAATCTCTTAGCTACCTTAATGGACATGCTTGTCCAACTTCAATTATCTCATTTTCATAAAATTTATTCCAATGCATTACCATTGGAAGATGTTGTATTAGGTGGTAAGGGAAATTTACAAACAAAAAAACTTTTTTGTGATCAAAGTTTCATTAATCATTACCATGAGAATGATATGAAAAATTTTATACTATAAATCATTCTCATTACCTCCATTTAGTATCAGTAACCAAATGGGTTGTTAAGGTTACAACTTACAAGTATAAGGTTATACTTTGTCATTTAAGATTGTACGTGATTACTATAAAGTTATAGGTAATCACTTTAAAATTAATATGGTGATCATTTTAAAACTATAATTGATAGCTTTATAGTTACAACACAAATTCTCATATGAAGTGATCTCACGATAAGATCATTCTTATTGGGGCTGACCCAATGTACACTTACTGTCTTAATATGATTATTTTTAACCTTAAACTAATCAATTATATTTTTAAAGTGATCACTGTATATGTAGTTTTAGAGTAATCACTTATAACCTTATGATTAATTACCAACTACAATCATTACTGTGCAATATTGAACATCGAGATAGCCATCAACAACCAACAATCAACAGCAATCGCCGACCAATAACCAACATCAATTCCTTACAAGGCTTGTGAGCCAATCTGAACCGTCTCTTTCCGCGCTTCTGAAAACTTGTCGCCATGCCATTTGCGAAAACCATCAGTAAGAGCAATTCTCATCCACGCATGACGGCAACTCTGAGCAGCTTCAGGGAGAGTAAGCCAAAATCTGTTTCGAGTGTTTTGCTCCGGCCATGACTGGAGTTCTTCCTTCACCAACAAAGCAAACATTGCAGCTTTACACAATCCTTCTGGGCAGTATTTATCTTGATGGGTTTTGCTTTTAAATTTGAAGTAGCCAAGAAGATCCTAATCGAAGAGGGTAAAGCATCAATCATTTGGGATCAAAGGGAATAATGAAGTATTTGTAAAGTTACAGATAATGTTTGCTATCAAAAGTTGATCAGAAACAACCTTTTATTGTTATCACAAAATCTTGTATGCAAAAGTTGCATGGGTGCAACCACCCATAAATAGGCCATATAATCCCGCCCAATTTTATTTTCAATACTTGCAAAATTCAAGACTTGAAAATCATATTCAAGAGCTAAAAGGCCAAATCTAAAACCTACAATACCAATTTCAAGACTTAGGTCAATTTGTTTAATTCTTAAATTCGGTATTACAACTTTTTACAAAAAAATTTAATTTCAAGCTTTAAAAGACCAATTCTAATGTGATCTTGCAAGTCTCAAATTTGGATTAGAATATATAAAAAAATAAATTAAATTACTGGCGAGCCTTTGTTAAGTTTAATGCATGGAATTGACAATTTAAGTACTGAAATTAATATTTTAAGTCTTGAAATACGCATTTTAAAGCTTAGCGTTGGTCGACTTTATT
>CM025927.1:13038376-13071745 GCA_000753965.2 Amaranthus hypochondriacus
AAAAAGATTGTCATTGACTGGTTGAACCAAAGGAAGTTCTAGGCTTTTAAGGCGGACCTTGGAATGAAGACCATCCAACAGGGACGACGTTTTGAGGAAGAAACGTATCGTGTGGCTACTGCAAAGCTTGGTTTTTGTTATGAGTTGTTTGTGGGTGTGAGTAGAGACTTCTTTGTTAGGCTGGACTTATTGTGAATGCCAACATATTAATGGGGAGACACGAAGTGCACACACTTCATCAGCCAAGGAGATATATAATTCAATATCCCAAAACCATATGACTATGGGAAGAAGGTCTTCAATAGCTTATAAAGCATGCACACCATTTTCAATCTGTCGATGTGGGATAACTCATCCCAACATTTGTCTTGGGTTACTAAAGAGATGGAATCTTATGACGCCGATAACAAAATAGTGGGAGACTCTTAAAGGCCACTTGGGAAAAAGTCTTGGCCCTGCCTTGGAGGCTAAGGTACATGCGATTGATTTCTCTTCCTTTGATGTCTCCAACCCAGATATATCACATATCTCACAGTCCCCTTAAAAACTTGATCGTGGGATTCTTGATATATCTAGTTCGAGGGCGTCATTGTCAAAGTCATATGGTGATGTCGATATTTTACTACGTTTGATCTAGTTGAACTTGGAGATTTAGGTGTGGCTGATATGAGTATTGATGTGTCGGCGCCTGTGCCTTAGTGGGGACTTTGTTATGTAATTAATCCTGTAACAATTTATCAATAGGATTGTCTATGTTAGTTTTCAATGAATTTAGGAGGTTGTAGCACTTTTTGTCTATGTTGGACATGCTAACTAAATGATCCCCTAACTCCTTTCGTTTGGATTGTCGATATAAATTGATGAACCTTTTAGAGGTTATGGCTACCTTTTTGCCTATTAGGACCTTGGACCCAAAACACACTTCTTAAATGGTGGTGCTATAAACTAACACAGTATGCAAGGCAACTAGGCTTTGTGTTCTCAAGATATTGGCATAATGCCTTCATTTGGTTTTCAAGAGCTCAAATAAATGAACCACACCGGAGTAAGTGGACTAGCGACCTATTTGGTAGGTGGTGATAAACGGTAGTAATGAGAATGAAAAACTAGTATAATTTTGGTTGAAAAATCTTTTGGCTGCCTTGATGGACATGTTTGTCCAACTTAGATCATCTCATTTTCTTCATAAAATTCATTCCAATGCATTACCATTAGGAGAGATGGTATTAGGTAATAATGAAGATTTGTGAACAAAAAAAACTTTTTTGTGATCAAAGTTTCATTACCATGGAATGACTTGGAACTTTTGATGAAATTTTACACTATAAATCATTCTCATTACCGTCATTTACTACCACTAACCAGACGGGCCATAAAAATAGAATCATGAGCATAGCTTTTCTAATCATAGACGCCAAATTAATTAAGAATTTAGCAGATTAGGAGAGAAAAAGAATATGAAATATATAAAGAGTAGTCAGATATGACCTATAAGTTGTAGTTTCTTCACTAAACAATCAGTTGACTCTAGTCAAAAAGCTTTTAATTAAGACTATAAACTAGATTAATCTAAGTCAGAAATAAACAGGCCCTTAATATCCTCATTATGCCATTGTAGCCACTTCAGAAGATCTTGGAATTATATAGTTCAATATACAATATTTCATAAAATTTAATGAGTTATTTTGTTATACAACTGAATATGTTATAGATATATTCCAGCCCCATATACACTAGGCCCTCATATAAAACATTCACAATAAAAAAATTGTACATGTTGAGCCTAAACTTGTGTGTATTCAACAAATTATGCCAATTAACAACCAAAATAAAAGCCTTGTTGCCTCTCAAACAAGCTGACATTAGCACTATGTTGGGATAGGACGAAATGAAAGGAACGGGAAAATGCTTCCCCGTTTGGATGCCAATAGGCGACGGGAGAGAAATCGAGGGACAAGATATGGAAAGAGACAACATTTTCTTTTCGTTCATCCACATTTTGGAGATCGGATTACTAACAAAATTAAGGGATTCAATCCCTTCAAATCTATTCTCTCGAGAATCCTCCCATTCTGAATTTGGTATCCCAACAATGAAAATTACATCCCTATTATTATAAATGACCAAAAATTTGTCAATCAAATATTAAATTAAAAATAATAATAAAAAAAAAAGATCAACTAGGCTTTTAAAAAGATTCCAAACAACTAATAGAAGGGAAAAAAGCACAAAAACAAACATTTCATAGGCAACCAATGAAAACCAACATGTAACTATCATCCTATTCATACAATTATACAAAGAAACTATCACTGCTTTCTCAAATTGACATCTATAAACAATGACAACTACAAAAAAATAAAAATTAAAAATTAAAAAAAAGACACCTTTTCGAAAAAGACAACGGTAAAAACACAGATTCTACATCATAAAACGACTAAATAATCCATTTAATGATAATGATTGCAAGCATAAACATATCAAATCAAATCAAAAATCACATAACAAAAATTGGCAAAAAAAATTTTTATTCATAACAAAAAACAAAAAATGAAAATCAAGAGGACGATACCCAGCAACAAGACGACAGCCATCATTATATCTTTGATGAAGACGGCCCGTGCGGGCCACCAAAGCCGACATGCTTAGAAAAAGGTCTACAAATAAAAAAAAAGTGCAGGATTTGAAGTATGCCCAGCAACAAAAATCATCAAAAGATCAATTATAGCGTAGATTATAAACAAAATTTAGGAAATAATTTGTGGGTAGTGGTTGAACTTCTTGTTTGTGTTTGGGTTTTGGGTTATATTTATGATCAACAAACATTAGGTCGAAATTTTTTTAGATAAAAGTGGGATTTTTTGAGGTGGGTGAAATGAAGTTTCCATGGAAGTTGCAAAATAAAAATAATAAAAAAAATAAAAAAGTAATTTTTTTGTTTTTTGAGGAAAGAGAAAGAATGAGGAGAAGAAGGCGGTGACAGCGGATCGGAGGGGAAGGAATGGGCGGACGAAGGTAAGAGAAGATGGGTTTGGGTCAAACCTTGCGTGGGTATGGGTCAACTTTGTTGGGCCTTCTTACCTTTTTGTTGTTAATTGAAATTGTGGGCCGTCTAACTAACTACGCTACCCATGTCGGTCTTGTATGAGATCGTCTTGCGGTGAGACGACTTTAAAGCAAAAAGCCCATAAGTTAAACTTTTCTATTATTAGGCTATTTAACCTAAGGATAAGACATGTCTCACGATAAGACTATCTCAAGTATTTGTAGTTGTACCCATGGTTTGTTGTCATCCTTTTTGGTAAGAGTTCATACTTTCATCATAAGCATAGAAAAATCACAAAAATCTCATTTAAAATGGTTTAATTATGATATATTTTATTATAAAGCTAAATAGTCCGATAAAATTAATTAAAATATTTATTTTAAAATTTGAAATACATGTGTATTTTGGCAAATTTTGTATGAGACAGTCTCACTATGAAACGAATTCATATAATTAGCTCATTTCTCTAATTGAAAACTTTAAGATTGTAGGTGATTACTTTATGTTTATAAGCGATCACTTTAAAACTATAAAAAAAATACCACAAAAGGGATTACTTTAAGACTAAAAAGTGATCACTTTAAAATTTTAAGTGATTATTTTAAAATTATAAGTGATCATTTTAAAACAGAAAGTGTACATTAGACATCCTAAATAAAAAAGTCTCACCGTAAATTTTTTGAATTTGAGCTTTTTATACGGATTTGTCGCACAATAAAACAGAAACATACAAGATTTGCTAAAGAAAATTAGTATGTTTTACATGTTGGTTGATGTAGAATTAAAGAGAAAGTCAATATTGATTATGTGGGCTAATGTAGATATAAAAAAGAAAGTCAATGTGGATAATAATGTTGGTTAATGTAGAAATAAAAATAAACTCAATGTTTATTACATGTTGGTTAAAGTAGAAATATAAAGAAGTCGTTACTGATTACTTGTATGCATCTATAAAGATAAATGGCATATTCCATTTAATTTCTATTTAATTAGGCTAAGACATCAACAATAAATATTCATATATTTTTATATATGTTATTAATAGTGATATATTGCAAGAAAAATGTTATAATTAATTGAAAAATCAAAAAGACAGATGGAATACATTACTAAACAATCTCAAATATACAAGAAAGTTTTAAACTTTACTTAAAAATAAAGGTCAAGAATAACATCAAGATAAATAATCTCCAAAAATAAATCATGCATGCTCATTATAAATGTAGTGCTAAGTGTGTCCCGAATCCCGAATATCAATATTTCCTTATATTCAACTCAAATATCTTATTTCATTATGCATTTATTATAAAAAAAATAGAGAATGGGACTAGATGAGACCACCTAGGAGGAATGAGTAAGTGGAATAGCGACAATTTAATTATAATCGTGTAAACAGTTGAATCTACAAAGACATAAGTAAAAGGAAAACCAAAAAAAGTTATCAAATAAGAAAATAATACATTTAATGTGAATATGCAAAAAAAGAAAATAAGACATTTAATTTGAAAGGATCATTGACCAACAACAGCCTTAAAGTTTTCTCAATTTCAAATAAACAGCCTCAAACTTCGTTTTTTACCAACAACAGCCTTCAACTTAGGAAACACGACATCGATACAACCACTTTACCGGATGACCTGCTAATTGACCGTTGACCATGCTTAATGACCTTTGACTTTCCCTTAATTTCACTAATTAAACCTAATTAATTAGGGATAATTGGGTAATTAGGTTTAATTAGTGAAATTAAGGGAAAGTCAAAGGTCATTAAGCATGGTCAACGGTCAATTAACAGATCATCCGGTAAAGTGGCTGTATCGATGTCGTGTTTCCTAAGTTGAAGGCTGTTGTTGGTAAAAAAACAAAATTTGAGGCTGTTTATTTGAAATTGAGAAAACTTTAAGGCTGTTGTTGGTCAATAATCCAATTTGAAATATGAGAGAGTATAATACATGATTATGCATCAAACAATAACTCGGAATTTCTTAATCCTTGACATTCAATTGAGGAACGTATAAAGTAGTTACTTAAAACGAAAGAAAAAACAAAAATGAAAACTATATAATATAAATGGAAAAGGCTAAAGAAACAAAATTTGAATATATTCCGACTCAACACACGGTTTGAACAATTTTGAAACCAAACCAACTTTAAAAATCTATGTAGTTTCTTGCTTTGCAGGCAGGTCTTTTAAGTATAAAGTCACATACCTAAAAATACTAATATATGCGTTGATTAAACTGCTAGAAGATTTGCTATGTGAATGTATTAACTTGGGTTCAAATCTAAAGTAAAAATATTTAAAATATCGACATTATTTGATTTTGTTCGAAATTCACCTCTATTTGCAGATCTTTTTTCGAGCTGCGGAACTCTTAGGCCGTATCTTTCTTTATGAGTATGGTTTACTATCATCTATCTCTCTCAAGACTCTAATCATAGTCAGTGTCGTTCCTAACATTGTATGAGCCCTAGACAAACTGAAAGAAATGGGCCCTCTCTATGGAGGGTCGATTATGAATTAAATGGGTGTTTGGAAAAATAACAAAGACGGACCTTATATGTTATAATTAACATTAAAAAGGTAGACGTGTCATATAATTCTCAAATGATAAAAGAGCTACTCATTAATTGCACATTTTTAACTATCTACTTCCATTAACTAACATTTTCTAATTTTGGGGCTCTTTGTAACTCTAGGGCCGCCCTAGGCAAATGCCTATCTTGCCTATGATCAGGAACGGCCCTGATCATAGTTTCTATGAACAGAATACTGCAGATATAAATTAGATGATGATGTATTCCCTCAACTTGAGTCTTGAGAATCCTTTGAAGTATCCTATTCAAACCATAAAATAAACTCACTATTAAGATCTCCTATCCCAAATTTATAATTAAGAGATCATCATGTAAAATTTGTACGCAAGTTAAATTTACTACTTAACATTATTCAGAGAGAATAACTTATCTTCACAAATAGAATGTCACCAACATGAAAGGACTATAATAAGAAACATAAAAATACACGTCAGTATATTTAAAGAATACTAATCCCTAAATAGAAATAAATTACATCAAAACTATCTTGATATGACTTATAAAACATAAGAAAAGTATTAAAACATCATCAAGTCTCATGAAAAACCGTCTTTTTGAGAGACGCCTCTCAAGCCCAGTTCATTAGTGTTTAATTCTTACTCTAGAAGGTCTTCTAAGAGATCGTCTATGGCAAAGAAGGCTCTCCCAACAGCCCAGCCCAATGATTTTAAATTTATAAATAAGGCTGATGACTAATTAGTTATTTATTTTGCAAAAAGGGTTGACCCATATTTATCCGTTTATACTACAGACGGTCTATAACAAGATTTTGTGTTCTTACTCTTATTCTATATTTTCCTTTATTGGCTAACCCAATTAAAGCTGGTCTTTTAAAGAGACCGTCTCTCACAAAAATTTCCTCTCACAAGAATTTGTGTTAAAACATTACATAGAAATCATTCTTTAAAATAAAAAATCATGAATCATCATAAAGTATAAGTTTACTTAATAATTCATAATCTCATGCTTTGAAACAAATTAATAATAAAAGGTAAGTCTCCTTTGAGACGGCCTTAGACGTACAACAGGCTCAAGCCTAATAACTTTTTAAAAATATTCTGACATACTAATTTTAAGACTTAAAAGGTCCATTTTAAAGTTTTAAATATCAACTTTAATGTTTGAGAAATCCTAACTTAAAGATGATATGAGAATTTAATGTTATTTTAAGTCATAAAATTGGTTTTTAAAGTATCAAAATTGAACTTTTAAGTCTTAAAATTATCAAATTACATGACTTAAAATGTTAATTTCAAATCTTTGAAATTGGTCTTTTTCCTTGAAATTGGCCTTTTAAGTCTTTGAATTGGTCTTTTAACTCTCAAAATTGACATTTTAATTTGTGAAATTGATAAAAAAAAATTATACAGTTAAATCGGCCCAATAAAATACGTCTCACAAATGAGACGGTCTCACTCAAGTTTTTGCTAATAATAAATCATCTTACATAAAGCATGTAATCATACATATACATCATTCAAGAAAATATTGTTGGTAAAGGTTTTAATGCGTGAACCTTATTGCTTGAGCGGAATAACTAATAAGGAGTTTGCAAATCTAAATCTACTAACAACTCCATTTACCAAGCGTTTTTATAAGAAAAATTGACCAAAAACCAATCAAAAGTGAGTATTTTAATACTTTTCTCAGTTGGTTTTTGTTTTTATCGTTTACTTTTTGCACAGTTGTTAAAGAAAATTTTAAACTTTAATATCTCTAAATACGTCTGATAAAAAATTTATAAGAATATAAAATAAAAATTATATGTTAAGACGAATCTAACGAGATCTCACATGAATATATTTTATCTTCTAAATATGTCTCAAAAATATTAATCAAACTTATTTTCCTTTAGGTGAAATATTCTAAATAGGAAGAACATTAGAATACTGAGAGAGTACTTAAAAATATGTCAAAATAACTGAAAATGTCATTTTTGTCAAGTAACCAACTCAACCAAAAACATAAGCTGATCATTGCGGCCCAAAACATGTATATATATTCTAACACACCCCCCTCACACGAGAGCCCATTGGGCTAAAAGTGTGGATGCGCATATGTGCTGAACATTCCATTTTAAATGAGAGGTGGTTGAGATTCGAACTTGTAACCTCTTGACACATTGACTTCTAATACCATGTCAATGAATCAACTTAACCAAAAGCTTAAGTTGATGGTTGAGGCCCCAAGATATGTTATATACTCTAACATTCACAAAAGCTTAAGATTTGATATTGAGCTCAAATTGAGCATTGACAAAGGTATTAAAAATCACAAAAATATGATAAACTTGTGGTTTGCGAATTAAAGGAAAAGTCCACAAAAAATTAGTATAGTGATCAAGAAATAAAACATAATATTTGTAGCCCGAAGGACTCAAAACGAGAGAACTCCATAAATCACTATGAATAATTTCAAATGATTTGGAACTCACAAACTGGAGTCAACAAAAGGTAATCTAACATGTTTACCCAAAGGACAAGAATGACACACAAAAAATGAAGTTTTATTACATTTAATAGAATTAGAAGAGTACAAAAAGTACAAAATTGCATTTCTCGGATGATCTAAACGGAAATGTCAAATACTAGAAGGTAAAACAGAAAAAGCTGAAGATGGAGAGAACGAAATGATTGATTCATGTGTTGATTGAAAAGGATAAAAATCACCAGTGCTATTAGATCTCAGAACGATGTTCCTCGTGGCCAAGTCCTTCACAGAAAATCCAAAATGATTAAATTCAACGGAAATCATATTATGAGTAAACTTGCGAACATATATGAGATTTTTAATAAGTTGAGCTGCATGGAGGACATTTAAGGGTAAGAGTTTTTTGAGATGAGGGAAACATGCCCGTGACCAGGAACATGAATCATATGATCATTACCAACAACAATAGCATTATTTAAACGATGCTTCAAAGAAGAATAATTTATTAAAGTACCTTGAGAGTGAGTCATATGAGAAGTGGCATCGGTGTCCATGTAATATTGCTCATCCGGGGAAGTCAAAGAGAGAGTATGTATTGCTTGATCAATGTTCGTAGGAAGATGACACATAGACGAACGAGACCCGAAACAAAGACTGTGGGCTGGTTTCAGACCAAGAAGCCCAGGTTAAGGCGTATCACTTGAAGGCACATGACTGGGAAAATTTGAAATAAATAAGACTCTTAATAAAAAAAGCATGCAATAACATCCAAATCAAACTTATTCCAAATATAAGCTCCTGATACCCCAGAGCACAGGTTTTGGTCTTTTCGCACTTAGTAAGTGCGGAACAAAAATCAACTGGTAAAAAAAATCAAGTGTTTGTTCGCACTTAGTAACTGCGAACAAGTCAAACAGGGTCAACATGCTGATTTTAAGACAAGAGTTGTTCGCACTTAGTAAGTGCGAACAGACTGATAACCTAAAACAGGTTGTTCGCTGTTAGTAACAACCTGTTTCAGTTTTCAGTCTGTTTGCAGTTACTAAGTGCGAACAACCCGAACTTAAGGTTTGCGGATTACATGCTTATTTTAGAATAAGTTTGATTATGATCTTATTGTATGCTTTTTTGATAAATAATCTTATTTATTTCAAATTTTCCATGATCGGAGTGTTGAGACTTGAGAAGTCCAAGGTTGAGAAGGAAATGGACATGGTGGTGGAGACCAACAATGATTGGCCCAATTGTTCCAAGGAGCCTGAAATTGTGAAGATGAATTTGGGCCATGAAATTGTGAAGGTCGGTTATTCCGAAAATTTGAACAATTAAGCAATTTTAACAAATAAAATAGAAAAAAAAGCTTCGCGCAAACTTAATTTCAAAAATAAGCGTTTTTATGTTCGAGCCTGAGGATAAATATGTTTGCAGTTATTAAATGCGAATAAAAAAATTGGTCAGAAAAGTCAAAATTATTTGTTCACACTTAGTAACTGCGAATAAAATGAAGACAATGTCATAACGTTAGAAGGGACGAAGAAAGTGAAAATTATGTTTGTTCGCAGTTACTAAATGTTATTTTCAAGTCTCAACAATATATATATATATATATATATATATATATATATATATATATATATATATATATATATATATATATATATATATATATGACACAAATGTTTACAAATTAATATATAGTAAGGTATGATGATTGGCTTAAAAGTAATAAATGTTGGTGACAAGAATGAATTTTGATATTATAGTTTTTATAAAGTGTATGTTATTTTCAAAATATACTTTTAATTTTAAATATGTATGTTTTTCATGATTTTTATATTAGCATTTTACATCATCATTTCAGGAGTGGATACTGGATAGAAAGCGGTTAATAATGTGGATTGACGCTACTTAAATTGTTAGGACTTAGGAAGAAATAATGCTAATGAGTAAGTCAACTCAGTTGTAAATAGGCACGCTCCTTTTCCTTCTATTTTGAGAAATTCCTCTACTATTTTTTTAATCTGCTTGGTGACCTTGTGCTTTCAACATTTCAATGAAGCAGACAAATTATTATATTCTTTGTTAAATTAAGTACTCATTTTGAACAATTTTTTGTAAACAGTTGGTATATCCCTATGGACTAAGTGCATATATATGTCCTATGGCCATATGGAATGAAAGAAGAAAAGGCTTAATTTGAATATCCTTTGATGAATTCTTACTTGCAAACGTATATAATATATACTGCTACTTGCGCTAATGATGGGATGATCAATAAGTTGGCTAATGTGTTATTTTAAGTTGTTGTTATGTGTTTTTCAGGGTAGGCGATTGTTGTGTTTGGCTGTTGACTGGGCTGCTGGGTGTTATCTATGATCTGTGTAAGTAGTCACTGTCCTTGCTCCTGGTTTTGCTGCTGGCTGGTTATTATGCTCTGGCCAAGTTTTTGCAGGTCTTATTAGGCTAGCTGTTCGCAAGCTGCTAGGTTGTAAGTGGTGTCTATTTATTCATGTAGTGTTGAGATTGAGTGTGTCATTGTAGCCTATGAGTTCCTTGTAGCAGCCATAAGCGAACCTAAGGTAGGGCCAAGGAGGTGGGCCTTGACCCATTTCTATAACAACTTCTTTTTAATTTTTAAGCTATAAATTTATAAAATATTTTAAACTAATATTGGTAAGTGTTGTTTGGGTCTTGTAGTTTTGTCCGTGCGGTACACCTATATGTTGCTGCTGTGTTTTCTTTTCCTTGGCTTATTCCCTTTGCTAGTGTTGTACAATTGTTGAGTAAGCTTAGTAAAGGAAGAATGCAAAGGTTTGTATCACTGCGATGTTGTGGACTAAGATTTTGGAACAGATGTGGCTCCAAAGGAATGCATGCATCTTTAAGGGGCAATCTTTCTTCCTTATCATGTAGCTAAAAATGTTCTATTATGTTGCCTCTAGGCTAGATGATGTTAGCAAGGCTAGTCTTAGTCTCATTGTATAGCTGTTTTGTTGGATTTTGGGGCTTTGTTTTTGGTCTTTCTGTTTTGGCCTTTGTGCTTCATTTTTCGTGTTAAGGAAGTGATTTTTTTTCCTTTTATAGCCTAGGTTGTAAAATGTTTTTTTAGAGTTAATATATTCTCTTAATTGCCAAAAAAAATTGCAAAAGCTCTAAACTTAAAGTCCGTGGTTCACAAATTACTCAAAACAAATAAATATAACTGTTTTTTAAATAGTTTGGACTTGCCCAATTGACATTCTCTCACGATGAGACAACCTCAATTAAAAAATTAATTAATTTTAATTAGAGTTACATATACAAAATCAATTTAAAAATACAAATTCTTGTGAGAGACCATTTCAGATTGTGTCGGACAATAAAAATATAAAGTAAAAGTATGAATTAAACCATAATGAGCTGGGCCTGAGAGATGTCTCTCAAAAAGACGGTCTTTCAAGAGACGGCCTGATTTAAAAAAGATAGGAATATAAAAAGGAGTTGTAGCATAAGAATTATCGCCCTCTCCCTCTTTAATGAGGACGTGAACTTCATCGAAATAGTTCATACTTCATACAACTATTTCCGACGGCGATGTACTCTATGCACTGCTCTTCCTAATCCTACCTACTTAACCAAATCTATCATCCATTTTCCCTCTTTTCCTATAATTATTGCCCTAGATCCTGTAATTTCTCTCCCATTGATTCCGCAAATGGCATCCATATCTCCAGATGCTATTTTAGGTGCTAAATCCGTGGCGTCTGATTATCTTCGAAGCTCCAATAGTTGTATCAATGGCGTCCCTTTGAGGGAACTTGGAAAGACACGTTTGGTTTTCGGGAGGAAAATCACGTATAGTCCTGTGCTTGCCAAACTCAGGAAGGTGAAGAAACATGAGTATCCATGGCCTGAAGATCCCGATCTTAATGTTAAGGGTGGAGTTCTATCTCATTTATCTTCTTTCAAGCCTTTAAAGGAGAAGCCTAAACCTGTGACACTGGACTTCGAGAAGCCTCTTATAGACCTTCAAAGGAAGATCATGGATGTGCGTATGATTGCAATCAACTAGGGATTTGGTATTGTTCATTGCTCATTTAATTGTTTTTGTGACATTTTTATTGGTTTTGCAGGTAAGGAAGATGGCAAATGAGACTGGTTTGGATTTCAGTGATCAGATTGCATCTTTAGAAAATAAATACGAGCAGGTAATTTTTTTTGCGCTTTCTCTATTAATTTGTTTGTCCAACACAAATTTAACGCCGTTTCCTAGATGAGTATCTCATATAATGGATTCAACTTTGGAGGATTTCTTGATGTTGAACTAATTCATATTAAGGAGCCATTTTGTGTAAAAAACAATTGGGAGCATCATTTTGTTCAAAGCATATAGGAGTAATGTTGAAGCAACAGCCAATTCCCATCACATTGGTGATTAATTTGATTATCTTATTGGCCATGCTCTAGCTTGCACACTTGATAGTTAACAATGGCATGAATTATGGGAGGTTAAGCTTTGGATCACTTGATGAAGTGATCAATGATGATGACCTGGAGAGCTTTGGGCAAGGCATGGACTGGCTTGATCAAAGTAAGAGAGTGCTAAACATGGGGCAAAGCAAGTGCGTTGATCGTGGCAAGGCTCAAGGAGAACATTGCACGACCAAGGCAAAAACCCACAAGAGGTCATAGGGGGTATGAAGGCATCACTCAACTCGGTCGAGCGGAATGTCGCTTGGTCAAGCTGGCTACAATAGCCTAATTATGCGATATTCTGTTTTGCTGCGGGAAATCCTTGGGGGACAAGACTTTAGACCTTAGGCTTCTGGTTATGGGATATATATAGGAGTCTTAAAACATCATTAGAAAGTAGTAGAGAGACTAATACAAAAGAAGCAACTAGGGTCAAAGCTTTCTCGGGACTTTTTAGGGGCCCTGAGCAATGACCAAAAAATTAGGCCCCTAATTTTTATACGACCAAGACACAATTCGATCGGGTAAATAAATACTATTATTTAACTGGAAAAAAAAGACCAATTCTTATTTTATCTAATTGTTTTTCTTTTACAATCATCTCTTATCTAAAGACTTTTTTCTAAAACATAAAAGAAGTGATACGGAAAATTTTAGTTAATAGCTAATTAAAATAACAACAAAATACAAAATAAAAATCACACAATGTTTAATGTCAAATTAATAAATAGACTGTGATAATTATCACCGTTTATAGGAATGAGTAATTCCCTCTCCTCTGTCCCTAAATATAATTCTCTACCCTACCCCAAATAAAAAAAATTTATAATGAGAATCTCATCCACTATTACATAGCAATAAGAAAATATTATTTTTTTGATTCCTTAAAACAAGTTGAAAGAAGAAATACTATTTAATGTTTTTTTCTTAAAATCTACTTGGCTCAAAATTTTTTTTTTTTGAGTTATACTTGGCTCTATTTAATTTAGTAGAAGTATTACACCTTATAAATAAACCAAAAAAGTAAAACAAAAACTAATATGACAAGAAAATAAAACTTATACTACCACTCAAGCTTGTCTCAAAAAAAAAAATTGTTTCAAAAATTGAATGTATTTACTAGGAATAGAACTCTTGATCAAATTTCCAAAACAAAAAAAAGAACTCTTGACCAAGGGGAAAATATATCACTTTTACCATTGAACCAAAAGCTTTGACTCATGAAATTTATTCATTTTGGGCCCTTTAAAGGTTGGGGCCCAGAGCAGCTGCTCATAGTGCTCCTCTAGTGAGTCGGGCCTGACTAGGGTTGTCACCATTAGAGTTCTTTGTCTTTAGTGTGTTTGTAAGAGATTGCCATTAAAGGTTGAATCTTTACCTTGAGAGAGTGTTCTCAAGGCTTGAGTGAGTTGAGTCATCGATTTATGTTGATATATTAATGATAAGAAACCTGTTTTGAGGGGGAGGTATCCTTAAAACCTCATAAATCTTGTGTTTGCTCTCCTTTGGTGTTGTGTTCTGTTTTTGTGCATTCTTTCTTCATTTTTTCTTGACCAAACTTCTAAACTCTTACATTATAAATAATATTTTTTTTGTATATGAGCTTATTCATCACAACTAGTCCATTTGATGAATATTGATGGTTAGAAGTTGAGTTGCATGGATTTAGAAAAGACCTGACCCGAGGTTATTCTTTGGAGAACCCCTTTTATTTTCTAAGTAAGTGTGTGAGATATCAAGAGTAATTAGTTTTGGAGCTCTCTGTTTGCGTCAGTGTCACATGATTCGCTAATCTCCTTGTGAATCGTGAATCGAAAATAGCGAATTATGGTCGGTTTTGGGCTATTCTTATTCAAATTTGAGCGAATCGCGAGTTCAAAAAGCGAAGTAGCTAGCGTATCGTGTTACAATGGTTTGCGTACCAATTAAGAAAGATTAATAGGGGGTGTTTAGAGGTGGAAACCTTAATACAATTCCTACTTTCGTGGACAACATATGGTGGATTTTAACTGTTATGTATTGCTCTATGAATATACTTTCGATTTGGCCTGATTATTTGGACTTATCCATGTACTTGAATGGTTTTGTTCCATCATGAAGGGAAAGTTTTCTGGTTCAGCCGACCATTGTCATGTATCATTTTTCTGAGGCTTTTGCCATCTATATTGAACCCATGTTGAGCAGTTTTCAAATAGTGCAACGCTTAATTATGTGTCAGTTGTGCGTATACAACAACAATATTCTATCACCCAATGCCATTAAGTGAGCCGTGCTGTTGTGCATATGTTATTTTTATTTTTATTTAATTTGCTCCCATAATTTATGAGTGGAATTTCTAGGCTAAACCCCATTTAATTAATTTTTATGTGATTTATTGAGTGAGTTCTTTGGGAGAAACTTGTATGAGCCTGTGTGGTTGACGTACAAAACCTAAATGTTAAAATGTATGAAGCTGGGAGATTATTGATCGACTTAATGACCTATTCAGTTATTTATCGACTCAAATGTAACAATTCAATACTTACAAACTAACAACGACAATTGTTTTCTCCGAGTTTGGTGACATTTCATTGCAATCTGCATGCGAGTTTTAAGAGATCATTTAAATGACTTTGCTCAAGATTGTTCAGAAAATTGATCATAGATGTTTTTGTAATTTACAATATATTTACAACAGCACTTAAAAGTATTGGCATTAAGGACATAAGGATTAGGTTAGAAGTTACATCCATTAATTGTAAGATAAAAGAGACTATCTCGCTTACCAATGTGCAATAAAGAATAGACGAGTAAGAAAGGTGGAAGGTTGGAACCCCATAGATTTTAAAAGAGGAAGAGGGAGGTCAAATTGATAAAGAAAGAAAGAATGATATATTAGATGGTTATGTATGTGAACGAATGGTAGGATTAGAATTAGAGCATTGGTTCATGTAGTCGAACTCATTTTATGGTTTTTTTGCTGTTATTGTTAGCTGCCACTCATACTTTCTTTCTCGTTTGGAAAATTCTACATAAGTGCACCATATCTTTTACCCAAGGGCTAACTCTAGAACTTCCCATATAGGGACTAGACACTCGCTTCCTCTTTTACTCATATGGGGTTTATGGTACACTGTTGTTTCTTTCATTTCCTTATTTTGCATGCCCAAACCAAATGGTTCACTTGAAGAAATGGAGGAATAACATGTAATAGACTACACTGAAATTACATCGAGGTCTTGTTTGGATGATTGGTAATTCAATTAGAAATGAAAGTTTTTGGTACATAATATATATTGTTGACAGTTTACAATTTGTACTATACCTTATGGTTATACTTCCTTTGGATTTTATTAGGTGCTACAGTTTCTATAGCAACTACTTTTAATCGGCAGATCTTATTTGGTATATATTTCTCATGTATAATGTAAAATATATTCAAGTGAAATCTTGTTTTTCTTAATGCGTATATTCATAATATTAACTTTTTTTAGAATTTGTTATCATATGAAATTAAAGATATTAAAGGTTAAAATCGTGTATTGGATAGCATGAAAAACAAAAGTGTAGCAACTATTAAAAACCAGAAGAAGTTTATCCTTGGACTTTTAGAATTCCTTGTTCATTCCCACTTCTTGTGTCATTACTAGGTTTTTAGGCGACCTAACTAACCCTTGTCATTATATAAGCTAGTAGGAGGATAATTCACATAAATATTCAATTAAAATGTTTTTTATTTTTAGCATGACACTTTGAATTCCTTACGTTGCAGTACAAGAATATTTATAGGAAAAACAGTAATACAATTATTTCGGAATACTTTTATGTCCGTGATACCTAAGGGATATAAGGAGCACAACTATTCAATTCTATCATCTAAAATAGCCTTTAGAGTTCTCATCATTTTCTTTCCTTGATTGCCGTGCGATAATGGAGCTTATTTGATGATTGAAAATGCTCAATTAGCTCTATTCTTCTATATCCTTGGAGCTTTTACTTTCCCTTGCATTTCTTTTAACCGATTCTCATAGCTGATTTCATGCTTTTGACGCGAAACTAAGGACATCAACTTAAAGCACCTTAATTTAGTGAGAAGTACTACCACAAAGAGTATATAAAAACATACATCGGTCTGATATTTTTAACTGCTATTCAAACTTATTTTTGTACATATGTGGCGGGGCTTAAGTTCTCCAATTAATGCTTGCTATTTGTGCAATCATGTCTACACATGTATTTTTCATGCTTTGACTTCAACTATTGCCCGTTATGAAACAACCAAAGAACTCAATTTTTGTGCTTTAACTTAAAACCAAATAGATGACCCTGCACATCTGGGATCACCAAAACTCTCTTGCTGCGTAAAAGTCGCATGTATTGCGCATTTGCGCTTATATTTTACATAAAAGTTGTTCGCTATTGTTAAATTGGAGAAGAAAAAGATTTTAGAACAAAACGTTTTTTTAACTCTATTCGCTATCTCAATTGATTCATGAATTTAGAATCACCCGAAATGTGCTATGAACAAACAAAAAGCGACTGCAATTTCCTTTTCTTATTTCGCAACTTGCAATTTGCTATTTGTAGTGGATTAGCTAATTAGGTAACACTAGCAACAAAGTTGGTGGTTTTGGAAATTTTTGTAATGCTTTAAGACTTAATACTTCGTTTGCTTTAGTGAAATAGATTGCTTAACCAAATTGATCTTAAGAGTTTAGCCTGGATGTTTGACGAGGATTTTTCGACTCTAAATATGGAAATTTCCTCCTGGCTATTGTAATTCTACTTTCAAAACTTTAAACTAATCATGGCTTTATATAAATACTTTGCATGAGGAATGTTGTTGGCTAAAGTCTTGTTGCACAAAGTGGTTGTTATTCAACAACCCCTTTTGTGGATCTTGTATCGGTTGAGCCTTTGAGCTTTCCATTATGCACAATAGTTATTGTTCCTTGATTTCTAAGTGAGGTTGTTAATAATTCTATCTAGGGTTGTGTCTGTAACTTAAGGCTAAAGTTGTTTATTTTGATATGAGAGTTCATGGGTACGCTGTTTTAGTCTCGTTGCTGTCATTCATATACGAATGACACCACTTTAGTGTGCGGAAAGATGTTAGAGTTATATTTTTTTATCATTTTCTTTTCAGAGCTTTTCTATACGAAATAGTTTGTGCATTAAGCGTAGGTAAACTTAATTTTGCCATTTTTAAGCTAGGAAACTCTTGGAAGTGGACTCCAGATTGGAGCATATTGAGGAGAGACTGTAAAATGCTTTTCCGTGTACAGCAAATGTGAATGTGACACTATGGATTATGGAGTGCTTTTGATTGTTTTCTGAATGAGGATTAAAATTTAAAGCTCTTTTAGTATATTGATTTCTATCTTAAGGGATAATAGTCTATAGCTGAATTTTGTTATGATGAACTTGTATGAAATGATCACAGCCTACTTTTTATCCGTGATCTAAAAACTTTAGTGGCTATTCAACTAGTTTATGCACTGGTAACTGTTCTGTTTAATTTCAAATATGTAAGAAGCATGCTTCAGCAGTTCCATTAACGATATCGCAAAATTTTCATCATGTTACTTTTTCTTTTATTCATCTCTTTTACAAGTTTTGCTTTTTACGATTATTTCCTTCTTTTTAAGGATTTGAGTTGTTTATTGCTGACTGCTTCCTATGTATTTCCCATATGTCTCTGTATAGGCATTACGGGAGCTGTACCTACATCTAACTCCTATACAACGTGTGAATATTGCTCGGCATCCCAATCGCCCCACTTTTCTTGACCACATATTCAGCATCACAGAAAAGGTTTCTGATTTATTATAATTTCTGGCATTTTTTTTCACTCTTCAATAAAGTACATCCATTATCAATCTTTACGGAGGTTGTTCACACAACTTCTCGTTTCATTTTGCATAATTAGTTTGTGGAACTACATGGAGATCGTGCTGGTTATGATGACCCTGCTATAGTTACTGGCCTTGGTACGATAGATGGTAGGCGTTATATGTTCATTGGTCATCAAAAGGGAAGAAATACGAAGGAAAATATTGCACGGAATTTCGGGATGCCTACTCCTCATGGGTAAATGCTTTACTATAATGTTTTACTTTAATTTAATTACCTATGTTATTTAGAATGAAAATGAATACTTTTCTTATTACTATTACTTAGGTTCTTTATGCACAAAAACTGTAATTATTAATGTACCCTAATGGAATTAACACATGGTAATTAAGCTCTCTGCTTTGTGTAATTAATCCAATCCTTCGAGAGTCAAATAGTTCAGGTTAAACTAGAGCTTTTCATACCCAAATAATAAAACCAAGGGTAAATTTTCAAAAATAATTCGAAAAACTTGAAAAAAAAATTACATTTTGTCTCAATCCAATTTTCAATCTCCCTTTTCCCGTTTATTTATTAAAAATCTCATCTTTGAATATCCTTTATAATAACAATCAAATTGATTTTCCCAATATAAATCCCATTTTTAACCTATATATTTTATAATAACAAATTATATTTTAATAATAATACATATTAATTTTTATAATAATTAATAATTAATATATATAATTACAAATAAATATGCAGTATCAAAAAATATAATTTTTTCATTATAAACTAGTCCCTCCGAACCAATTTAGTTGTCCCATTTGCTTGGGCACACTTGTCGAGTTAATATTTTGAGTCTTAATATCTCTAATTATGCTTAAATAAAAATTATGAAAAGTTGATAAGAATAATCCTTGCATTGAGATGAGTCAAACCAGATCTCACGTGACTATGTTTTAACTTAGGATTAAGAATAAAATACAAATTAAACGGGATTGATGAATAGTGTAAAAACCAAATGGGACAACTAAATTGGTTCGTAGGGAGTATAATTTAGATGTTAAATATATGTTTATAGTATAATGTACTAGGTATACACTGCACAGTCCACATAAAATAAATTTATGAATAATTTTAATTTTTTTTTTTAAAGATATATGAAGAATAATAAAAATTGAAAAAAATGTAAAGCAAATATGGTAAAAAGGTTGAAAATGTCATTGTATATGGACATTAAATTATGGCATAAATATTCAAATACATTGGTTATAATTTTTTCCTTTTATAAAAAAATAATTAAAACTTTTGTGATTAAATGAATAGTGAAATTGCAAATCACCTATAATAGTTTAGGTATACGCAATCACAATAGATGACTTATTTATTAGATCTACATAAGTCTATAAGTTTGCAATTTACAATCTTACATGGATACTTGCATGCTAGTTACGATACTGAGTGTACTTGATTAAATTTTTGCTATCTTAGAAACAATTGTTTTTTATGGTATGATTGTGATTATGCAATGCATATGGATTTGAAAGATCAAGTGTTTAAAAGCTTGACACTTGCTATCACTGTCTCATTTATAATTGATACTCCATACTAGGCTCAATCTTTTAAAGTCTTACTTTCCCAATCTCATCTTAATACTTCTTTTGAATTATATATTCTTTAGTATAAAATACATTCTTGGCTTCTTGCTTTAATTAGTAATCAATAGATCTAATTTATTTAGTAATCAAATAGATCTAATTTATTCTTACGATTTATTTACTCTTGGTCAGTGTTAGTAATAATTTTGTCTTCAAAAAATTGTATTTTAATTGATAAATGAGGTCAATAATCATGTAACAACCCTGAATTTCGACCCATTCAGGGGTGTTACAAATCAACTACTAAATTTACAAAACAAAGCAATTTTTTAAGCCATGAAGTCAATATCACTATGATTGTAATTTTCAAATCTTTAACATTGAAGTATATTTTTTTTTCTTTAGGATATAATGAAAATGCGTTTTCATGCATATTGAAGTCTAACAATTAATTGCCTAAATTCTCAAATTTTAAATTAATTACGACATAGAGAATTAGTTCTTTTCTCAATTGGAGCATGTATAGATGTACCACTTTCTCCAGATTAGGTCATAAGTTTGGATTTTCGTTGCCTTCCTCCCCTAACCATCCCTTTCCCTCGGCCTACCTAGTACTATAATAAATATATACAGTGTATTATGTTATTCGAATTGTCATATTAATTGATGGAAATGGAATTAAATATTATGACATATCTCTTCTATATTTAAATGTTTTTTTTTGTATTCCATGGAATAAAAACTCCCCCGTTACGTTACGTAATGCCCCGTTATATAACTCGTTTGAAAGTTGCCGCGACGTTAAATTATATCAATCATCCTTTTAGTTTCGTTATGATTACATTTCTCCGTTATAGCAGTTTTCTGCGACATCAGAATCGTTTCCGCAAACGCATCCGCGGCCGCGATTTTTTTCAATGGGCTCAACTCTTTCTAAAAGGGATAGAGATCATCGGATATCTTGCTTGATTTGTGTTATGTATTGCTTGATTTATGTGATTGATTATAAGAGATGACATCATCTAAATATAAGTCTTGCTTGATTTGCGTTTTTGCTCGTTCTATGTGATTTATGACTTGGTTCAATCATTGATAAATAGAAGATTTCTAAGTTTACTGTTATAATAAATGAGTTTATTTCAACTGATATACTTTAGTAATAAAAATAATATTTTAATTAATACAACATGCCTAATGTCACAACTCAAAAGAAGGAAAATTGTTGTCAATCGACATTTTTCTAAAATAGTAAGTTCTTCAAGATTGATATGATTTAACAAAATATTTGGATGATCTAAGCATTCCTATAACAATGCATTTTAGCGGGAAAAGTTTTACGCAAGACGGCAAGAGTGACATTTGGATAGTATGGTTGTATTAATACAGTATATTGTATAATAATATAATGTATAATGATTATACTATACTCTCTTTGTTCTTATTTGTTCTTTCCATTTTCCCAAAAACAAATTACACAATATTCTCCCCATGTTGAATCTTTTTATTTTAGATTAAGATTTTGGACAAAATTTACCAAAAACTCACCCTCATAATTTCTCACCAACCTATTCAGTGCCTTCCTCTCTACTTGTCTTTCAATAGATAGTCTTGGTCTCTATGTTGTGACATGTCATCTTCATCTTTTTTCATTTTTTTTTCTTATGAAAATGAGTTCATAAGTCTTGTCTTGCTTTGGTGATCAAAATATGAGTTTATTTGCATTTTAACACCATTTCTAATTGAGTTTCCTTGAACAGTTGACCAACGCAAGATGGTCTATGTTCTTATGACCATGAATGTGCATGTTTTGAGGTTGCTAGATCTCTCTTATTGCTTGGAGCTCCTTTATAGAAGTCTTAGTACAATAAAGGTTGAAAAGTTTTGAAAGCATTACAAAGATGATACCATTTCTCATTCTAAGCCTTTTAAGTCGCATCATCAAACGTTCACCTTGTAATAATTTGGTTAATAAAGGAGAAAAAAGGTAGCCGTGGACACTTCTAAAGACGTTATTAAGGCTATAAGGTGTCTGATCTTTTTAAGCGTTTGTAGTTGTTTTGGTATTTTAAAATGAGAAATGGCATCATCTTTGTCAACCTTCCAAAACTTTTTTTAGTTGTATTGAACTAGGATTCCTACAAATGAGTTCTAAACTGTAGGAATGAGATCTACCTACGACCTACCTTTGAACAAACTTAGGCCATAAGAATATAGACTATCTTGCTTTGATCGACTTTTTAAAGGAAACTATATTGAAAATGTAAGTTAATATGAACATTTACATGTTTTTGAAAAGAATATTTGCACATCAACTCGTGTATTGATCACTAAAAGAAGACAAGAATTACAAATTCATTTCGAGAAACAAATGAACAAAAATGAAGATGAGATTTGACAAATCAAAAAACAAATCATTGAAGAGTAGGGAGAGAGAAAGATAAAGGGAGGTGCATGATGAAGAGGCGTTGCAAAGTTATGAGGGTGCTGGTGAATGTTAAGGTTTCTAGGGGGAGCAATACAAAAGAACGATAGTGGGTAATTAAGAAACTAGTTTTCTTAATGCCATAAGGGTAAGTTTTTCTTGCCATTTTTGTAAATGTAATACAATAGTGGTTATTTTTGTCCTAAAATAGAAAGATTCAATATGGGAAGAATATTTTAAAATTTTCTTTTTGAGAAAATGTGAATAACAATTAAGAATAGTTAGGAGTAATAAACTACTAAAAAATTTTTTGTCCCAAATAAAGTAAAGGAAGTGAACATAAAAAGTAAGGAGAAAGAAATCAATATTGCAAAATACCTCAATGACAATAACTTATCTACCAACACATTTTGCATTTCTTATGGTTATAGGAAATAAGATCTTAAACATTGACTAAAGAAACAATTTTCTTATTATCAGTAGAATCATACTATATTTGTCATTTTTTGTTACCCTTGAAACAATTACTTTGATTCCTCCCCGTACACCACATCTTAAACTATATTTGTCAATGACAATTACTTTGCTGGAGCCTTGCCGCCATTTTTGAAGTCTTTCCTCTTCTCCCTTAACGTCCTCCTCGTGTATTCTTTTTTTTCCTCTTATATGCATTATGTGTTTTACTCTAACATAATGTTGATGCCCTTTTTTGCCTTTATATCACGTTGTTTCAGTTATTTTATTTGTAAAAAAAATTAAATTTGAAAAGTTAAAAGATGACTTGTTGAAGAGGTTTAAGGTCAATTAGGCCTTTAAAAGAAGACAAGGTAAAAGGTGACTTTTGAATAATAGAAGATGAGGTTAAAGGTGGGTATTATAAGAAATAAGCTAAAGGTGAGTTTTTTTATTTGAACAATTTTGTTTTTAATTTTCACTTTATTTTTTGAAAAATGGTTAAGCTGACCTAATTTGGGTCACATTGTACACTTAGAGAAAACCCCTAGGTAAAGGTGAGAGTTTTTTGAAATAAAAAATGGTGAACTTTCCAAATGTGGACCACCAAAAGGTGGGATTTTCATTTCTAGTTTCCCCTCATCATTAAAAGGAAAATCTGAGCGCCCCTTACACATACATCTTGTATATTTAGAGTAGGGTAGAATTGGTTCATCAGTCTTTGCAGTCCATGTCTCCACAACCTCTCGCTATTGCACATTAATTATCATCATTCAGATCACTTCTAGTTTGGTATTCAAACTGTTTACCCTAATGACAGTTATCGGAAGGCTCTACGCATGATGTATTATGCTGATCATCATGGATTTCCAATTGTCACCTTTATTGACACTCCAGGGGCATATGCAGACTTGAAGTCAGAGGAGCTAGGACAAGTATGTAAATAACATTTGCTTCTCTATTCTTGAGATGATTTCGTCTTCGAACTAATTATTCATTATATGGATCCAGGGAGAAGCTATTGCCCACAACTTAAGAACAATGTTTGGATTGAAAGTACCAATTGTTTCCATCGTCATTGGTGAAGGTGGCTCTGGTGGTGCTCTAGCCATTGGTTGTGCCAACAAATTACTGATGCTAGAAAATGCAGTCTTCTATGTTGCCAGGTGATTTTACAATTGCTCTTGTTGTCTCAAGTATATAGATGTTTGATGATAGAAGATTGGCAGTATGCTACCTATTAGGAGTATTTGTTATTGATGTTTTATTGTTGATGTTTTGAAGTTATAGAAGTCCTTGTGTATTTGGAGCCCTTTGGTGTTAAAATTTATTAAGTAACTAAATAAGAATATAATATAGTTAATGGAAATATTATTGTTTTTAATAAATTGTATTAGAAGGTGATAAAAATGTTTGTGGACTAACATTGAAGGCTTGGTTCTCACAACTTACCCCATTTGTTAGGATTAAGGCTTTGGTTGCAAATGTAATTGGTTTCAAAATGTACATATTTAAAAGTACTTATGTGGCATTGCGAATTGGCAACTTTCTCTATATAAATGTGAGAAGCAAAACAATTGGTTTATTTGTGTGTACCGAAAAGAGTTATTTTAAAAGTATGTGAATAGTGCCTATTTTACCCATCATGCTTGTTTGGCGTCAAATACGACTTGCAAATGAGATGTTATTCCCGGACAGGGCCAAAGATAAGATCCCTAGGTTTTGAATTGTATGGAAAATTATGTCACTTTCCTAACGAAGGGGCTTTTAGTCGTGAAGAAGTGGCGGGTAAAATCTTGATATGTGATCTTGGTTGTTGCTTTTCTTTTCTTTCTTGTAAACACATATTTTGATAAGCGGAGTTCTTTCTTTTTTCTCCTTTCCCGTGTCTTTTTTTTCCTTTCTTATACCACATCCCTAGAAGTTCTTTTCCCGTTTTCCTTTTTTAATTGTGACATGGGCATTTTATCCAATTTTTAATAGTCTTTTATTTTGCAATGTATTGTAGGGTTTGCATAAAATGGGATATAGGTGGAGCAAATTTTTTTTATTTTTTTTATTTTAAAAGGAGACTGAATGTTTTACTTTTAGATATTTCTACAATTAAGAATAGTAAAATATTTTTAAAATAATGCTTTTAACATGTAATGGCTGCCTATGTCATCCTTGACCTGGACACAGCACATATGGCCATTGTTCGTTACTATGCTGACATAGTACGGACATGGACACATGTTGGGTACGGCAGTTTGCGACCTTGTTATCGTTATCTTTTAACTTATGTTTTGATGAAAAATGAACGCTAACACTTGTTATCTTTGAGCTTTATTTCTTTGAAGTTTCAAAGTAGCATAACGATAAATTAAAATCTTAAAGTTATACTTATGTTTTTTCAAGTAGAAGGCTTAACTTCATGCATTTTTACATGATATAAATACTGATATGTTTTGTTTCTGTGCGTGTATCCAAATATTGGAAAATGTCTCGTATGTCCCTAAATTTAAGGCATCAACCAAGTCTAACTCTCACCAAGTAACATAGCTCATTGTCTTAACATGTCAAATCTTGGATGGTGTTCCATGTTAAAATATTTCAAGCATTGCTGAGTCAGACACGGGACACTTGACAAAGTGTTGGATAATCAATATCCAAATATATGTTTAAGTAACATAAAATAATCTTAAACATAATGTCACCTTCAAGCCTTAAACTTAAGACAATTGTGGAACACTTCCTCGATTTGAAACAAAGTTAGTTCTTGATTTCTGTGCATATGCCTATACACAGGTAATATTTGCTGAATAAACAATCCTATTGGGATACATATGAGTATTCAAGAGGTACTTGTTATCACTAAAGGAGAACTTTGACCTCCTACTTTTCATTTGATCCCACATCACTCATTCCCGAGTATGATTATGACACTTGGACACTTCATTTTGAACTCAACACTATGGAATTTCACTCAATTAGTTTAGTTTGACACTTGGACATGTATGATGTTCATTTTGCATTTTGCATTTTGCACGGGGGTGTACATTTTGCACCCATCTGCATTCTGCACATAGAGATAGGTGAGCACAGCACCTTATTCTTTGTTTTGCTCAGTTGAAACTAAATAAGCAAATGACCAAAACAGGCCTGTGTGCATTAACGTCTGTGGGAAGGGGGTGGGTATCTGTGCTTACCAAACATTACACTCCTTGATTAAAATTGATATTGTTTAAATGCGCTGAATTATATTAGTATTAATTCATGTATCTCTGTGTTCAGTCCAGAGGCGTGTGCAGCTATCCTATGGAAGAGTGCTAAAGCTGCTCCCAAGGTCTACACCTTTCCTTACCATAGATAAGCGTGCAAAGGGAAAAAGAAAATTTTCTTATGTGTTCTAGTTTCTCATGTGCAGGCAGCAGAAAAGCTGAGAATAACTGCTTCCGAGTTAACCAGGTTGCAAATTGCAGACGGTGTCATCCCTGTAATGAAATTCTCTGAAAATTCTACTTTTAATTCCCGTATCAGTGGCTTTTATTTGTTGCTGGATGCAAATTGTTTTGTATTGTCTGTTTTCTCCTAGTTACTCAATTTATGCCTAATAATTTTATTTATTCTTTCATTCTCCTTCCTAATTGTGGCTGAATGCAAATTGTCTGAAAAAGATGGTGTCATTCCCTGTAATGAAATTCTATTGAAAGTCTACTATTCATTTCATTTTTATTGGTGGATGAGTAAATTTGTCCTATATTTTCTGTTGTCTTAGTAGTTTCTGAATTATGCCAATGGTTTTTTATATATTCTTCATTCTACTTCCTGCTTGTTGACTTTGGCATCTGAATGAGCTTCATTTCCTTTGCAGGAGCCGCTTGGTGGTGCACATGCTGACCCTTCGTGGACATCGCAGCAAATCAAGAAGGCAGTTGTAGAATCCATGGATGTAAGTGTTCATGATTGTTCAGTTTTAAGGAAATAATAATTTGACCTTTACATTATGTTTGGATAACAATATAGGAAAGAAAGGAAAGGAAAGGAAGGGGAAGGGAAGGGAGGGAAGGGAAGAGAAATGGAAGGGAAGAAACTCTTATTCTTTTAGGATGGAAGGGAATGGAAGGGAAATAAGAGGTTTCCCTTCAAATCTTTCCAACTTTGGTGAGATTGATACCTCAACAAAAACCATCCATTAAATCCCTCCAAATCCCTTTCTTCCCATTTTTTTTATCCAAATAAGGGATCCCTAATCCCTCCAAAATCCCTCCCCTTTCTTTCTCTCCATTTCCTTCTATCCAAACACACTCTTAGTCCACACTAAAACAATGTACACCAACTTAAATTTAAGGAGTGCGAGTTAGGGAGTGTGAATAAATGGATCAGAGAATGAGGAATATGCTTGTGAATGGAAGATCAAAGAAGGGTGCACAATAAAAATAGTACGGACTAAGTTCATATTAGACTTTTACTGTACGATGCCCCTTAATGTTCTTTTGAAATTTGCTTTTTTTACTTGGCAAGTGGAACCTCCATAGATGAATTTGCAAAGGCATTGTCACGCTGTTTTAGTTGGCAATATTAGTCTGAACTTATGATGTCAATTGTTGCCCCATGGCAGGAACTTTGCAAAATGGACACTGAAGAGCTCTTGCGTCACAGGACACAGAAGTTCCGCAAAATTGGTGGTTTTCAAGAAGGATTACCAGTTGACCCTAAGAGGAAAAGGAACATGAAGAGGAAAGAAGAACCACTTCCAAGCAAGGCTTCAACTCAGGAGCTGGAGAGCGAGGTTGAAAAGCTGAAGGAGCAAATTCTAAAATCCAAGGATTTGTCAATTGAGACTCCAAATGTGGATGAATTGATAGAGAAACTCAAGGTAGAGGTTGACCACGAATTTTCCGAGGCGGCTAAAGCCTTAGGTTTTCAGGACCGTCTGTTGAAGTTGCAGGAAGAACTTGCAAAAGCAAGAAATTCCAAGGATGAACTTAAGCATTCTTTGGTGCTGGAAAAGGTTCAGAAGTTCAAGGATGAGTTCAGGAAGTCTCTATCTGCAGCCCCGAATCATGCTAGCCTTAGTAATAAGCTCAGCATGCTGAATGAATTATCCAAAACCATGAAAGTAACTGAAGTTAAGAGCAAGTCCACCATGTTAAAACTAGAGGTGAACAAGAAATTTAAAGAAGTCCTAGATCGCCCCGATATAAAGCAGAAATTGGAAATGCTTAAGTCTGAGATTGAGATATCTGGGGCCTCCACATCCAATGATATGGACGACGTACTGAAGAAAAAGATATCAGAAGTCAAGAAAGAGGTGGAAACAGAATTTGCAAATGCTCTGAAGTCGCTAAATTTGGATCTGAAGATTGCAAAATCAAATGCTGTATTTCCTGTTGAAGCGAGTTTGCCTCTTAACTTAAAAAGCATGATCAAAGAACTGGAGGATGAAACGCAAGGAAAAATTGAAGAAATTGTGAACTCATCGGATTTGAAGAACAAAATCCATTTGTTGAAATTAGAGTTATCGAAGGCCGGAAAGAATGCTGATGCAGAACTACAAAATAAAATTCAGGTTTCGATAAAAGAAATAAAAGAGTGTCTTACAGAGGCTCTTCGAAAGTCTGAGTTAGCAGATAAGCACGGAAAGCTTACAGCGGAAATTGAAAAGGTATTAGAATCGGATGGGAATTCCAGTAGTGGATCAAAAACAGATATCAACATTGAAGCTGAGCGCAGCTATGCTTAGTAAAATTTTTTTATCCATTTTTTATCTTATTTATTTCTGTTTTCTTCCTTGGACGTTGCCCCACATGCATGAACTGGATATGTCGGAACTGATTGGGCTTGTAATCGAGAGAAATGGGAGAATTCTGCCCAACATTTGCATTATCAGGGGTGGTGTACTGGTGTTGGTTATTTACTAGTGCCCGCTAGACGGTAGCTGTTCGTATACACCTTGCGGGTTTCTGCGATGTACTTGTGGTAGTTTGTAATTTGTGTATTTGAACCTTGATCTAGTAGTGTAGTGCACTTATAATATGTATTAAGAAAGAATATTCTAAAGATCAAGACATATTTATAATCATAACTATCACTGTAACAAAGGTAGATTGGAGTTGGCTCCAACTTTGGAACTCATTACCTATTTACTTGTAATGTATCTCCTTTTCGAATAACCTTTTTGTACTCTGGATTTTGGTGACAATTGCCTGTCATACTCGGGCAATCATAACATCGACCTACTTAATTTCCGTTACATACCCTTGATGGTCGGGATCTAGGTCGTGAAATTTTCGAAGACCTTTGCAAATAATACATATTTGTATCGCCTTAAGTACCTTCTAATGGGTAGAAATAGAGCAATAGAGCCAACTAAGTGATTGTATCTACAAAGACGATTTTCATTGTAATTAGCCAAGTGGTCCAATTGATTGCAAAGGACAAAACTAGTAACTAATGAACAAGCAAGCAATTAACTTTTGATTAATATAAATAAATCTCACCTTAAATCATGTATTCATCTCAAAGAATTTTTGGGTTACTTAACATGTCAATTCCGTTCTTAGTAGGTCAAGCAATAATAATAATGAGTTTGTGGGCATATACAAACTTAAAAATAAAACAAAAAGCAACTCAAAGTATTTTAGAAGAAAAAATAATGTAAAGGTGAAATTTTTATGTACTAGTCAATAAGTGGGATTCCGTGGGATTTTATTATTTGATTCTAAAATGTTTTCAGATAATTGTAAATTATGTCTTGGAGTCCTTTTGGTTCAACTATCTCATTTTTTTATTAGACTATTTTGAGCGTATTTATGAATAAGTGAAGTAGGATAAACCAATATTCCTTCCTATTCTAATTTAATCAAAAATTCCATTTTTTTTTGATATATATACATTATAAGTCTTATTTTGTTAATTAGTAACTATTTTCCTTACTTATGCCCTAATGAAATCTACTATTTACCAATTGTCGTTGAGCTATATCTTTTTCCTTACTTTTTCCCAATTAACTCCTCCCATGTGTCTTATATACACAACTTTCCTTTTCTCAAAATTAGTGCATTATTAAATGAGACATTTGATTAGAATAAAAGAAAGTATTAATTACTAATTCGAGTCAATTGGATTCTCAATCCCTACTCGAATCATTTGGGCATTTGATTACCGGGTTTTGGGATAATCCTCTTTCGGACATGGACCACCAAATTTAACAGTTGCATATTCGGATATTCAAGTTGTTATTTATCCATTTATGAACACCCTTATTTTCCCTTTAAGCTTTTATAGTCAATTTTTTTTACTCCATACTACTTAAATTCAAAAAAAAAAAAATACAAATTCTTGTGAGAGGAGACCGGCGGAAAAACTATGCTCTATTCACCATTTTATCATCCACATATTATGTATATTTATCATCAAATATTTTAATAAACCAATTGAAATATATAAGCAGTAGGACAATAGGTCAACATTTGAACACTTTCCTTTCAAGTTTGAATACTAAAAGCATTAGTTATTCCATTCACCAATGATGATTGATGAGGAGGGATGGAGCGGCACTGAGCGGATAAGAACGCATTTGTGACGTTGGATGAGTAGTATTCACGCCTCACGCCAGTCAGTCAGTCACGGGTGAATGCCACCAATTGTGAAGTACATCTTCCCTTCTGAAATACACTTTTAAGATATTAATGATTAAAATTATGTATTAGATTGCATAAAAAATACTCCCTTCACCTTTTTTTTATTGTCCACTTTCTAGTAGACACACAAATTAAGAAAAATAATAGCTGCCAGTGGAGTATTTTAAGTGATTATAATAATTGTAAAGGTGATAATTGGGGTAATTAAGTGATTATAATAATTAAAAAGGTGGTAGATGAGATATTTTAAATAATATAAGTTGGAGTGGTTGAGGGTATTTAGGTAAAAAATATTTGCTAAAAATAAAAAGTGAACAATTATAGTGAATTAACCAAATAAGAAAAGTGAACAATAAAAAAGAAACAGAAGGAGTAAAATGTAACAAGTATAATAGAAGGGAGTAATTACAATTGTAGACAAGAGAATATAAGTAGTTGACTACTTGTACGTAACTTACAAACTTACAACTCACTAAGTCAAAAGTTGCAACTGACTCAACGCCCACTTTAGTACTAGTTGACTTCAAACTTTGTGTGCTTCTCCTATTTAAATCATAGTCATATATACCGCTTAAAAATTTTGAATTAAGTATTTAAAATAGATTTATTATTTAATTTTCATCCAATTTCATAATCGAATTTGACATAACTTAAAAAAGATCAATATTAATATAAAAATTAATATGACACAAGACTTAGTTTTAACCGACGCAAAACATTTGATCCAAAATCAATTCAATGACCCAAATAAACTAATAAGAGTTTGAATAGGGTTAAAAAATAACAAGTTATATATACTTTCTATGTTCCATAATACTTGCTACTGACTGTGACATGTTGTGTGGAAAAATGTCACGATCTGTATCAAATATTTTGAAACGGAGGAAGTATGCTCTGATCAAACTAGATAAAAAAATGTTGCGACCAATAAGACTGTGGGGGTGTTTGGTATAACTTTTGGCTTAGCTTTTTGGTTGGATTTTGGCTTTTGGCTTGTTGGTTGGTCAAACAGTCAAAAAAGTGTTTGGTAAATGACTTTTAAAATAGCTGAAAAGCTGACTTTTAAGCCAAAATGAAACAGGTGCTCCATCTAGCTTTTTGGGTTGGCTTTTGGCTTGTTAGCCCACTTTTCCTCTAATAAACAGCCAACAATCAATATTCAAATTTACCAAACATCTTCACAAAAAGCCAACAAAAACAACCGATATTTCCAACAGGTCAAACAAACTAATTAAAAAAACCAACCGCCGACAGTCAACAATACCCTGTGAGCTGTTTAGATTCGAAAATATTTAAATACAAGAGTACATTTAATAAGTAAATTCTACCTAATTTATTCCATTTTCTTATGTCTCATTCAATCAAATATCAAAATCTCTTCCTTCCTCAATTCTCTTTGCCTAGTTGAAGTATAGTAGTACATTTTGTTTAACCATGCTCAAACCTCTTGTAGCCCTCTTCCTATACACCATGATCCTAACACAAGCCACTGAATTTGTGTACCAAGATTTCAGCAAAGCAGGAAACAATATCATCCTTCAAAACTCAGCCAAACTCATCAACCATGAAAAATCCACCATCATCCAACTAACCAACACTACAAGCAGAGTAATTGGCCATGCCTTCTACTCATCCCCAATCAAATTCAAAACTTCCCCAAACGCCACCGTTTCATCCTTCTCAACCACCTTCACTTTAGGAACTGTTCCGGAATTCAAACCCTAGGCGGACATGGAATGGCCTTCGTAATCTCACCGTCAACTAATCTCCAATCAGGCCTTCCCAGCCAATTTCTTGGCCTTTTTAGTGATTCTAATCTGGGGAAACTCTACAAATCATATATTTGCTGTTGAATTTGATACTGTTCAAGATTTCGAATTCCTCGATATTAATGATCATCATGTAGGTATTAATCTTAATACCCTAATTTCTAATTTTTCTGCTCCTGCTGCTTATTTTCTGGAAAATTCAACGAAAGTTAACTTAACTATGAAAGATGGGCATACAATTCAAGCTTGGATTGATTATAATTCAAAAACCCATGTCATAAATGTCACTATTTCACCATTTCCGACAAAACCCACAATTCCTTTACTCTCATATAAATATGATCTTTCACAAATTCTTGAAGAAAATATGTATATTGGGTTTTCTGCTGCAACAGGTTTACTAGCAAGTTCACATTATGTTCTTGGTTGGAGTTTTAACATGAGTGGGCCCTCTTTATCTCTTCCAATGCCTTCCCTCCCACCACCCCCAAATTCATCTTCAAAGAAACACAAAGCAACATTGGCAATAGCTTTGTCTAGTTCAATTTCGGTCTTCCTCGCCCTCGTTTTTGTTATTAGTATATATGTGGTTGTAAGAATCAAAGATAGAGATGTAATTGAGGATTGGGAACTTACAATTGGGCCTAATAGGTTTCCTTATCATGATCTTAGGGAAGCAACAAAAGGTTTGAGAAAAAGAATTACTAGGAAGAGGTGGGTTTGGGAGAGTATATAAAGGAACATTACCAAAAACAAATACCCAAATAGCTGTAAAGAGAATTAGCCATGAATCAAAGCAGGGTATACAAGAATTTGTAGCAGAAATTGCAAGTATTGGGAAACTTAGGCATAGAAATTTGGTACAATTACTAGGTTGGTGTAAAAGAAGAGGAGATTTATTGTTAGTATATGATTATATGCCTTATGGAAGTTTAGATAAGTATTTATATGATCAAGAAAAACCAGGACATATACTAAATTGGGAGCAAAGATTTAGAATTATAAAGGGTGTTGCAAGTGGGTTATTTTACTTACATGAAGGTTGGGAAAAAGTTGTTATACATCGAGATGTTAAAGCAAGTAATGTGTTATTAGACGGTGATTTTAATGGTAGACTTGGTGATTTCGGTTTGGCTCGATTACACGATCATGGGCGGCA
>CM025927.1:13081815-13130132 GCA_000753965.2 Amaranthus hypochondriacus
GGAAATTGTTGATACCAAAAATTATACCTTCTTCACTGGTAAATGGGAAGCAACGTGAGTTTTCTATCTCTTAAATGAAAACTACTCTTTAACCCATTTTTGCTTTTTTTTTTCCTCCACCTTTGGCGTATCAGTTTTTGGAGATATATTAACAGGAATGATTCCTAGTTAAGGTTATTGAGAGGATTATAATTGAAACAATTAAGTTCTTGATTAGATTATTTTTCTCTTATTAGAACTTAATTTCATTTTTGGCATATCATTTGTCTGTCATTGTAAGTACTTTGATCATTAAGGCATCAAAACAATTTGGAGAATGATTAGAATTATTAAGTGATGTAACAAACATAGTGTTTCAATTATAATACTCAATAATTTTGAAATCTTTTTGTTTAAAAATTAAGTTCTAATAAGAGAAAAAAACAACTTACAACACAAAATTGTAAGCTAAAAACACAGTTCACTGTAAAAACTTAAAATTGAATTTTAGTTGTTTTTATTTATGTGAAGTTGCATATGATGTTTGCTATCAAGGGTCATTTGGAAATAACCTCTTTGTTATCACTGACAAGAGTAAAATTGCGTACATCCGACCCACTCAAACCCCCGTAGGTGGGAACCATTTGATAGCATTGAGGTAATTGAATTTTGTTTTTGTTATTGAATTGAAAGATAGAGGTAATTTTATAGAGTTATTAAATCAAAAATCAAAAAAGCTCATGTTTAAAGAACAACTCTGACTATGAGCCAAAAAAAGAGAATAAAAACTTCCTCAATATTAAAAAATCTGTAGATCAGCTGAAATGCATCATTGTACCAATTTCGTTTTATTCTACTTACTTTATATGCTACTTACGATTTACTTCGTATTATTCATAAAATGAACGTTTGAATTGGAATTTTAATAACACTGTGAGTGAATGAATACCTTGGTGGTGACTGCTTGTTAGGTGAACTTTTGTTTCCAAGATAGTTGGGATAGAATTATGGAGCTGTGTCTAGAAGTTAGAGCTCTTGATGACATGACATAAGGGGGCAGGTTGAGGAGGGAGAAAGGAAAATAAATAGCAATTTAAGAAAGTTATTTGCTCCATTGGTTAAAGTTAAAGAAAAATGTCAAGATATCATTTAACTTGGAACTATTCTCAATTGGCTGAAAGGTGGAATTGTTTGGCTGCATTAAAAGTTGTATTATTAAAATCGAAATATCCTTCACAAATAATGCCAAGTTTGGGTCTTAAATTCTGAATGGTAAATCTGAATTTAATTCTAACAAATGCCTCCTCTTCACTAAATTTTAAGCAAGCCTTTGGGATTTTTTTCTCGAATTATCTCCCAAAGTTGGTATTATTCCAATTTGATCAGAGGTTGGAAATTGGTCACTAAGATGCCAAACTTGGGATAATTCGTGCTTATTTATCTCTTTTTCTTTAGCTTTTGTAGTGATGTTCAACTTGACAGTAAGCATGAGGTATATTTATACATTGCTAAATAGAATGTTTAGCTAATATGAATTTCTAATTTAGGCCCGAGGATGATATTAGGCACTGGACAAAGTTTCCATCCTTTGCACCCCTCCTCGTAAGTAATTCCAAAACATTCCCGTATTAAGTAAATATATCTGTTGGATCTGATATTTTCGATTTTAGAGTCAAGTGGAGGTTGATGGGGGCAAATCACTGGACTTGAGTAACTATCCATATATATTTATGGTAAGCTGATGTGTTGTCTTGCTGTACCATAGCAGCGACTCGACGGAAATAGCTTTGGACATCCAAACATAACCTTACTCAAATATTCTGTATTGTTTATGCAGAGATGGAAGGAGCAGTATTTTGTAAATGTTGGTACCGACTGTGGCCTAACGATAGCAGGCTTCTATTATGTTTGCTTCTCCTGTAGTGATGGTTCCATTAACGGCTTCTATTATGATCCAAATAGCAGGTATTACATAGTTGCTCTATATGCAACGGAATTGTTCGTTTAGCTCGAGAAATGTACAAGTTCTAGAAATGTTTTGGATCTATCAAATGGGCTTGTTTTGTTCATGCATGCTGTTTGTGGCTGATGAATGTGGTTTTGCAGTCCTTTTCAGAAGCTCGAGTTAAAATCCAGTAATGAAGGGAGGTCGGGCTTCAGCTTTTCATCGTACAAATTGCAATGAAGAGAAATTGGGTTTCAGCGTTTCATGGTATGATTTGTCGAAATATGTAAAGAAGGGATGTGGGCAACTGAATGTTGATCAAACGATCCTGTTTAAAGAATTTATAAATGAGAAGTAGAGCTGCAATTTGTTGGGGATTTTTGCTCGGGGTTCAGTTTAGCTCATACTCTAAAATAATCGTCTTGTTATCTGTATCAAAGTTTGCATTTGGAATGATTGCTTTTAGAATCCCAAGTAATTATACTCTAAAAGGGGTTGAATAGACTAAAACAAAAAACAAAAAGGGTTTTTTATGAATTACAGCCTCAAAATTTTCTCGTTTTATGAATTACAGCCGCAAAGTTTTTGTTTATGAATTACAGCCACCAACTTTTGACCTTTCCTCGATTACGGCCAAGTGACCGGTTAACACCGTTGACCAGCTTATATGACCTTTGACTTTCTTTTTTCCTGATTTTTCCTTTTTTTTTGATTTTTCTTTTTTCTTTTCCTTTTTTTAATTTTATTCCTTCATCCTCCTCACATTATCATCCTCTCCCTCCTTCTTCTCCACCATCTTTATCCTCTTCCTCCTCTATTAAATTTCAAAATCATCATTAATCTTCAAAGACCCAATTTCTCTTCAAAGTTCAAACCCTAGATTTCTCTCTAAAATCCCCATTAATCTTCTTCTTCCTAATAAATTGAAATTGAATTGATTAGATAAATTTGGAACACCCAGAAAAAAAAAGCTTCAACACCCAGAAATTGAATTCATTATATAAATTAAAATTGAATTGATTACAAATTCAAAGCTTTCTGCTTTAGAATTAAGTGAATATTATTGACCACTTTTCTCCATGTGAATCAATATATTCAAAGAAAGTGGCAAATCAAGAAACAGTAATATTATTGACCACTTTTCTCCATGTGAAGAGATTAACACAAAATTTTATGGAGATTAACCCATAATTTTAAAGAAAATCAAGAAACAGTAATATATGAAATTAAAACCCTTTATTATATACTTCATTAAGCAAACAAAATATTCCAATATCATCCATCAAACAGCCAAATCAAACAAATTGAACTAACAATTAACAGAACATAAAACAAAATAGGTCATAAAATAGATATGAAAAAGAAAGAAGAAACAGTAGTTCCGTTACTCCTCAAAAATTTGATTCTACTGTTAAAACACCCAATTTTTAAATTAACCCAAATCTTCCCCTTAAATTGACATGTGATTTGGGTTAATTTAAGGGGAAGATTTGGGTCAATTTAAAAAATAAACCCAGAATTTAGTTCAATAATCAACAATCTAACTTCATTTTCGTTTAAATTTTTGATTTCTAGGAATTTAGTTCGTTGAAGGATGAAGTTCGATTGTTTCTGTAAGTTTTTGACTGCTTGTTAATGGCGGTTGTGCTGTTCTACAATTTTTCTGGGTTCTTCTTCTTAGAAGAAATTTGGTGGGTATTTTCTATAATCTCTGTTTAAATGGATTTGTGAATTAAATGAAAAAAATGAAGAGATTTGGGAGTTTACATTTGTGTGAAAAAGACAGAGAAAGAGAGAGAGAAAAGGGATTGGAGTTGAGAGTTGAGAGTGGAAGAGGATGAAGATGGTGGAGAAGAAGGAGGAAGAGGATGATAATGTGAGGAGGATGAAGGAATAAAATTATAAAAAGGAAAAAGAAAAAAGAAAACTAAAAAAAATGGAAAAATCAGGAAAAAAGAAAGTCAAAGGTCATATAAGCTGGTCAACGGTGTCAACCGGTCACTTGGCCGTAATCGAGGAAAGGTCAAAAGTTGGTGGCTGTAATTCATAAAAAAAAAACTTTGCGGCTGTAATTCATAAAACGAGAAAACTTTGAGGCTGTAATTCATAAAAAACCCAAACAAAAATAAATTGGAATAACATAAAGTATGTAAGGAGTTTAACCCTCAAAAGTCAAAGGAACTTATGTTTTCACCTTTGGGTTTCTCTCTAATCCTTAGGAGGTAAATAAAAAATATGAGTTTTTTTATAAATTCTAATAATAGTTTTGGAAAATTTAATTCCGAAAATATGTATTTGTGTTCGAGCTTAAAGTTAGAGTTTGTTCGTTGTTACTAATAGCAAACAAGAGAAAATTATTTACCACAACTTGGTTTGCCGACTGCCGTTACTAACAATGACAAAACAAAGACAAAAAACATAGTTTTTAAAAGGACAAGATAATAAATGGTGTAAGAACAGCAAATGCTCTTTTTTTTTCTCTTATATATTCTAGTTTCCATAACTTGTGTTTCCCACGCATCACGAGTCAACTATATATTTTGTATTAAACATATGTGATGCAGCTATTCTCCGAATATCTTTTTTTCTGTAAGTTTTATAATAAGAACTTGATAGAACTTATGGAATCAATTGTAAAGCTTGTTTGGACATAACAATTGCCCAAGCTAAACTGGATTCATCTGAACTGCAAAAACGAATCTCTCCTCCATTGTTGAGTTGAACATAATGCACCCAAAAATATGAGCAAATCTCGATCGAAGAAAAGCAAATGCAAATAAAATTTTTAAGTACAAACACAATAATGACTGCATTGCCTTTCTAATGAATCAAAACAAATCTGGAGTTTTCAAAATATTTGTCCCTGTTTTAAGCCAAAGTGTATATAATAAATAAATCACAATAAAAAGAAGTCAAAACGTAAAAGAGGAAAATTGAGGATTTACACAAGGTTGACAGGCGCAAGACTCATCATGTAATAAGCAGCCTCTGTATGTTCAATTCGATTTTAAACAGAGGCCAAAATCCAAAACATCAGATGAGAAGACAACGCAATAAGAAACCAGGTGATGAAGGCAAAGGCTACAGATAATTGGTACTTGCCACAAGGAAACGTCGGTCTGCAGAGGTGAAGATCCTTTGAATACAATACTACTATTCCTGCTGATGAGCATGCAGCTGCAAGCGACAAAATGGCCGTCACCTAGTATCAAAGTTCAGTGGTGACTGATGAGTATTATGAAAAAGCAGAAACTTTTGATAAAAAACATCAGATGCTATATAAAAGGAGAGACATTAACCTTGTTCAGTTAAAAAAAATTATTGTCATGCCATGAGAAGAAAATAACATAAGTTCCGAACCAGGGAGGACAGAAACTATACCGTACACGGATCAATATGAATGGTTGGATTTTAAATATGCTTTTATATTTACTTTAAGGACAGAAGATATGTTATAAGGACTTAGACCGTTTGACAAGAATGGGAAATTGGGAATAGAGGCGTCAACTATTATCTGCAGGCAGTGCAACGTATTAACCTTGCAAAGGGTGAAATTAAATGAATGTTTCTTGCCAACCAAAGAACACGAGACAAATATAGATTCAAAAGCTTTGTATAGCACCATGCTATCGAAACTAGTTTAAATCGGATTTTATCTCAACTACGAATCATAGCTTCTCATTAGAAACTCAATGAACTTTGCAATTTTATATAGTTCAGTCTGGAAATTATGAATTACATCCATTCCTTACATGTATATTGAAGATTACCTAAAACAATCGTGATACACATAGAACAAAGTAATACACAAAGCTAACAAAAATACCTAAATACACCCGAACATAATACTGCTGCACTAATTCTAGTAAGCAAGTTAGCACAAAGAAAGTTCAGAACACATTAGGAAGATCTACCCTTGCTACACCAAGACAAAGAAATGACTCAAAATCCAAACTAGCTAACATGCATCCATGCGTACACTATGGTCATGTACACCCTTATGCCATGGCCACCCTCTGTTCGATGCCTGCATGGCTGCATCAAACAAACACAACTTATGCTCTACTACAAGCACACATTTCATTCTTGCTGTATATTAACTCGAGCTCAGAATAGAATTTGAGTCTTCTTTTAGCTAAACATAACCACATCACCCTTTTACCCCCAAAAGTAAAAATATGGTCGACAACGAATTAGCATCATCTAATGAGCTTGAATGATCGAAGATCATAGAACATGGAGTAATTTGAATGACATCAGCTTATTCACTTATTGGCTAATGTAGTAATAATTACGGAATCCAAATAATAGTAATGGCATTGAGTGTAATTTTTATATAAGATCCATTATACATAGATTACGATAGAGTATATAACATATATTTGGAGCTTCAACCATCAGAGTTGTTTCCTTGATATGATATTAGAAGCACATGTTACAAGTTCGATTCTTATGCAACCCTCCTTTCAGGTGGAGTTATAAGTGCCAAGCATGAGAGAGACTTGTGTTGCATCCATAATTTAAGTTCAAACAGCTCTCGTGTGAAGAGGCGTAATAGAATATAACATACATTGGGCCTCACTTAAACTTTTGGTTGAGTTGGTTCCTTGACATAATAGACACAACAAGGTATTTATTTTACCATGTAATGCACATACACAACAAAACATGTACTTCAATGATTTTCACTACAGATAAATATTCAGATACGTCACAGTAATTTGTAAGAAAATCAATGGAGAAATCATACAGTGGGTGGTCTATAGGTAAGAGCAATTAGATTAAATATTTCATACAAAATGACACAAAACCATGATGGATCCAGAAGTTCAAACTTTATTCTGAACAAGTCGCTAGGATACAAGTTTCCATTTGCTTCAATGGAGATGAGCCACAATAACCTAGACGTAGGCTGGCTATAGCACAGCCATATTATAAATGCACACATCCCTACTGTATTGCCGTATAATGATCTCAGAAGAACATAAATGCTATTTATGTCGGCAAACCCCAGAAAAGGCACATAAGTAAAAGGGTAATAGTTTTTTGATTACATACCCAGTCACCTACAACAAATAGGCTCACTAAGACAGGACTTTGAAGGTCTCTCTTTATCCTCAAGGCATAAACATCCAGACATGCAAGACCAAAGCTCCAAAGCACTTGAAGTCCCATAGATGCAACCAAATAGCTGAATCAATAGAAATTGATGAGAACACTACAAAGCACACAAACCAAAGGGTGCACAGACTGAAGAGAAAGAAAATGAAACATACTTATTGTTGGAGTTAAGAATTTGAGTCATACAAGTTTTTTAGCTAGTGTTTGAACCAATAAACATTGACATCAATCAAACTAAACAGCAGACAAAAGATATACAAAATTCTTTACTTTACAAAATTATAGCTCACAAAGCAGCTTGCATATTTATGCAAATTGATTACAGAATCCACCAGAGTATATTGCCATATCATAAAAAAATACTTGTATATTCAGCCTATCTAACAGTAGAGTATAGAGACCATGTGAAGCAGTAACTAAAGTCTCAAATAGCCATTCATCCCATCGTGATGATGTCCTCTCAAAAGGTAAACCTTGATTTTAGAAGGTGCAAAGAGCCCTAAGGCGCTAAGGGTCCCAAAACCAATGCGAAAGGCACTAGCCTTGGGTGAGAAGCACCAAAAACCCTAAATATAAATTCAAAACCTAAAAACCAAACGAAAACCCATAAAAAGAAAAGAGAAACAGAGAAGCAAGATAAAATATAAGTGGCGGGTGCCCGCATCAAATAGGCTTCTTCTAAAGCCAAAAACAAAGGTGCTCGACTTAGGCGCTATAAGGCGTTCTTCTAAAGAATCATTTCACCTAGCCCTACCAAGGAACCCAACCCAACGCTCGCTCAAGGCGCTTGGCTAGGGGTAGTCTTGGGATATGTGAGCTAGGAAGTTGTCATGCTACACATACCAGCAAAATGCATCTTTTTTTGGCCCAAAGACTAAAAAGATGTCAAAAAAAACCAGCTTCTTCCATAGCACCTCCACCGGTAGAAACCAATCATTGAAAAGTTTTTGATTCCTCTTTAGCCGTATAGACCATCGAATGGCAAAAGAACAAATCACTCACATCTTTTAAGATCCCTATTCCTCTCCCTACCCATTCCACACCACACTATTTAATCAAAAGAAAATTTCCAATCCTTTTTGGAGCAACCTATTCTTTACCCCTAATCTTAGACAATCATTGCCATAATTCACTCGTCATCTTGCAATGAAGGAATAAGTGATGATTATCTTCTCCAGTCTCAAAACATAGGGATTTAAGGCCTTATAAAGTCTCCTTAATTGAAGGTTCTCCATTATGTTCAACTACCCTAAGGCCCACCAACCACACAAAAAGGCTTGACCTTTTTAGGGACGTTAGCTTTCCAAGTTTGTTTACACAAAAAGAAAAGAAAGAGTCAAAGAGATCTTTGGAAATGAGAAACTAGGTTTGCATAAAAAGAAGCGCAAGAGAAAGATTTTGAGTTAGGCAGGTCTAAAATTTTGGAAAATATCTAGTAATTCAACCATCTATTCTCTATCCCTCTTTAGTGGATCATGTCTGAAAGATATTCAGGCAACTAGATTGTTATCCTCATCCCAAGAAAAAAATTCCATAACCAGCAAGTCATGTTTCTTTCAAAGAGAGATGATATGGTCTAAGTAATAGTTCTTTGAAAGAATGTTCCCCATCCAAACATCCTCCCGAGATTTAATAGTGTTACCCTTCCCCACTTATAATAAAGTAAGAGATAAACATGAAAGAAGTACTTGTGATACTAAACTTCCAAGAACTTAGATAAGCTAGCCTTAACTTCCCTGGAGGAGGATGTAGTAGAACCATAATTGCTTCGTATTATCCTATGCCACAAAGTGTTTGATACTTTGATTCAAGCGAATGTATAAACAATCATCTCCCTAACGATGCCATATTTTTTCCTGTAAATCCTCCAATCCCATAATTTCATCCCAGCTAATCAAGTGATCTTTCCTTGAGCATCCGAAACCTTCCCACAAAAAGTATCTCACCTTTCCATCCAAACTTCTGACAACCTAGAGCTTTATATAGGGACTGAAAACAGAATGGAGTACTGCACAAACAGGATTTAACAATCGAGATATCCCCTACAAACAAGAACAACGTCTTTTTCTACCCGTTCAATCTTCTCAAACTTTATCATTCATAGAAGCCCAAAAATCCTTAAAGCAAAGGCTAATGACAACAGGAAGGCCCGAATATGCAATTGGAAACGATGCCAATGCATAGTTATCCATGGAAGCCATTTGGTTAATCTCGCTCACCCCCAAGTTTATCCCGGACAGACTAGATTTCTAATTGTATATTCTCAATTCGTAAATTTTGTCAAAAGAGATGGGATGTCTAAGGTATTTTTGAATTTTTGAGCATCATCTAATATAAATAGACAATTGTCATCTGCATATTGCAAATTGCTAACCATCGTTCCTTGCCGACTTTTATCCATTCTATCAAACCTTCAGCAACCCCTTTAACAAGGTTCCTTGAAGGATGGACAAAGCGATAATTAACAAGGTGGAACTTTAACCTTATTCCAGCTTAGAGGAGGCTTTTAAGTTGGTTGTGACAGTAGAGGCACGCAAGAAAGAATGTTGAATACAAGGAAGTTAGACACATGAAAGGTAAGAAAGGTAGTCGTGAAGGTAAGCAAGCATGGAAAATTAAGGTGTTTTCGAAGCATGGGGTATGAGAAATTAAATTATGACTTTGGTTGATATAGCATCCCTTGGGGAGAACTAGATTGTTAAAATATTTGCCCAAAGGAGATGTTGAGGAAGGTGAAGTTGGATCGATGACAATATTAGAAGGCTACTTCACGTGCACCCAACCAACCACAACGAGTAGACTGTTTCCAATGAATGAGAAAGTGTGCTCTATGATCATAGGTGGTGTAAGTTGTGGTGTCTAGAAATTTAATCATACTACTAATAGAGCCATACAAATTTGAAAAACTCATTGATGGCACTTGAATTGAGTACTTAAGTTTAACAAAATAGCTTTGATTTCATTTTCATTTGGTAAGAAATTATGGATGACATGTTATGCGATGTTACCTATGGATACTAATAGAGCCATACAAATTTAATTGACTCATTGATGGTACTTGAATTGAGTACATAAGTTTAACAAAATAGCTTTGATTTCATTTTCAATTGGTAAGAAATTATGGATGACATGTGATGCGATGTTACCTATGGATGTTGGTGATATTTTGTTGAGACCCTGGCAATCAGAAACAAGTAGTTTTGAGTTCCTTGATAAAACAACTCACCAACCACCAAAATAAAGTCTGAAATTTAAGCCCTACAAAATTTATAGCATGCTTGGCAATTCAAACCCACTTTTGTAACTTTGAGTCACTTGCAATTCAAATGATCTTTAATTCTTATATATTAACTTCAAATCTCCCATATTTATTGGTTCCTCCTTAAGTCATCTTTAATTCTTATATATTAACTTCAAATCTCCCATATTTATTGGTTCCTCCTTAAGTCCTAATTGTGTGACATCGTCAACCAATCAAAAATATTTATCACAATTCCTCTATGTTCAAAACACTTATGGAGTAAACTACAATGATGCCAATAATGACAAAATAGGTCTTAACTATATGGGGTTAGCAACATGAACCAAAATAAATCAACGTGAGATGTTGTCACTAAAAAAATATATTTAATTCGACCCTTATCTTAGATACTAATTTACCACTAACAACATCAAATCGAATGATCCTTCTCCCCGAAAATTCTCCTCCATTCCTAACTATTATCATATGAATCCCAATACTTGTCATTCTTCACTCGGGTTCTCGGTGTTCGATTGACTTCTTCCTCTTCTAAGCTCCCTAGAGTTGTACCTTCAAATTTTATAAACAGTGCATTTTGAATCTCCTTTGGAAATGACCAAACCAACATAAATAATTGTTTCTCATTATCTTCAACAAATGCGACTCCAAGACCCTTTCATCATGTCAGCAAATCGAATTATGTCCTTTAAAGTATGTCCACCCATCCAACATCTCATTATAACACATAAACCTCTTGGTTATTTTTAAATGGTTTTGTTTGCCACACTACAGTGTGTTACATTCTCTCACATAACCCAGGCGTTAATTGCATAATTCTATGGGACATCTCATTATTTTCTTGGCAATGAAAATTTTCACTAATTACTAGTGTTGTACTCATTCAAAAGAAGTTTACAACTGAACTTTATCCTGCTTGTATCATTATCTCCTCCAAAAATCCCATATGATTCTATTGCACTTATAAAAATGCATAGCGTGAGAGGCTGCAAAACACTCGGATCCTACCCTCTACAATTGTGAAAGGCCTTAGGAAACTAAATTACTTCTCTCATACTGTAACACCCCGACCTCACTCGTGCGCACCCCGAAAACTTCCCAGGAGGTCACCCATCCTAAGATTGCTCCACACCAAGCACGCTTAACTGTGGAGTTCTTAGCAAATGGGCTCCCTCGAAAAGAAGATGCACCTTGTTGATATGAGTATCCTATCAATCCTTTTAGAAGCTAAATCTGGGGTATCACACATACAATCATATTAGGCCAAATCTCTCTCAATCTGGTCAATTTCACATTTTTATCTTTGCAAATGCTATCTATAATTCATATGCAAGTGTATCATAAACTAGTCAAGACATCTTAATTAAGGTCAAATTTAATCTTAATTTAGGCTTTTCCCGAATATAGGAGTATCATATATGTTACTCACCCCTTGATTACACATCTCAAGTATCTCAACAATATGGGCACGTGTCCAAGTGTCAGATAAGCTAACTCATGAGAATTTTCCGGGTTTGGGACTAATATGAAGTTCAATGTCCTCACGCTATCCAGAGGTCTTCTTCAGTTGACTAGTCGTGTCAGCTGTCACACACAGTTAGTAAGATAAATAGTGTTTCACCTACTTTATCCTTAACTCAATCACTTCCTTTATATATGTTAGATCTAGTTTCTTTAAGGAGAATGAGGATAATAGACACCAAATTCACATCAAAAAAGTTTGTTATGCAAGTCATTGCATCAACAAGAGCCTCAAATTACTAGGTTAAAAACTCAAATTGCATCTTACAATCAACTCCAATTCATTAATAAGTTAACAATGAACCGAAACAAGAAAAAACAGCCCAAGTGCGGAAAGTGAAATACCAGAAAGCAGTGTAATTGGAGAATCCAGCAGAACAAACCATAAGCGCAATAGAAGCAGCAGCAAATCCACACTGACCTATTCTCAGTAGCAATCCAGTTTTTGTTCCTGGACTTCCTACCACGTCTTTCATACTTGAGGGCTAAATTCCACAGTAATTTAGTCTCTCAATTTCACTAAAAAGAAAATTTGACCTAGAAATCGAAATTCATCATCCCAGAATCCAATCAAGTTGTTCATCAAACAAAAATGGAAATTGTAAACTCAAATCAAGTGCGAGGATATTGATTTTACGAAGAAAATACTCAATAATAGTAATCGGAAGAATAAAGTGAGATACTGGTAGAATTAGAATCTCCCCTTCTTAATCGGGTGCTTTTCAATCACCTCTTTTGGTTTGTTACCACTGGAACACTGTCGTCTGTGTGGGGCGGACTGACTCACCCACTCACTAATCTCATTACTTTCTCCTTGCTTTGTTTGGTGAACGCCTTAGATTTCGTGGATAGATTCTTCTTTAGCAAAATTATTCGAATAATTTCATCTATTGCTCATCTGTTGTGTTTTTTTTGGGTTTTATTGCTTATTTATCGTGAATAATTTTTATTATTGATTATTTTTAGATAATCTAACCGTTTTACTTCGTCCGTTCTATTATACTCGCTACATTTCACTTTTTACACTACTCAAACTGTTATTTTATTCATATGTAACCTAAATTTAGCAAGCATTTTAGAACGAAGGAAGTATATGTGTTTTGCTGATAGCACCCCTTGTCACATTTTAACTGGCTATTGTACGTACCTACTAATCGTTGCACTCCCTTTTTCTTCCTGTTTATGCTTCTTCGTCGGTTTAGTCATACTCCTTTTTGGTGGTAGATGCTTTCAATAGTCGGTTAAAATATGACAATTGGTGCTGCCAACAACAAATATATGAAGGTTGGATTATTTAGAAATAACCTATAGTAGAAACTATTCACAACAGATGGATAATAAATGAGATTATTCAGGATAATTTTTCCTTTTTGTTTATTACTACTTTTATTATATATTTGCTACATAATGGTATATCTTACGTTGTGGTCATACTCATTTCTCGTTTAATGGTAGATAGGCAACAAACAAACCATCTAGTACCTCTTCCGAAAAAAATGCGGAAGGAATGTGGTTGGAACTTATTACATAATACACAAATTCTCAAATGAAATTTTCACATTGGGTTGACTCAATATATAAATTAGTCTTAAATTGGTCACTTATAACATTTTGATAATCACTTATAATCATTAAGTTATTATTTACAATCTAAGCCAATTGCTTTTATAACTTTAAAGTAAATACTTATAATGTCAAGGTGATCACTCGTAATCTTAAAGTGATTATGGGTTCATCTCATAGTGAGACATCTCATACAAGAAAAGTCGTACGTAATATACTCTAATAAAATTGTTGCATTTTCCGATTGTTTCATTAATATAACAACTTTTATTAATTTCAGTTTTATTGTCACCTATATATAATTTTCCAATCGTTACATTAATATAACAATTTAAGCAAATTGAAGTTGTATACAACTTTGAATCGACTTGTAACACTCCCAAATCTGATGTGTAACGAAGAAGTTAACACACTTTCTCAACAAGCAAGCACACTTGATTTCTCAAGCGAAGGGTCATCCTTTATGGTTCGTCAAGAACAACCAATGCGAAACACTCCTTTTGCGTCCCACTTTTAGCATCATTTAATTTAATGAATTGACAATGCAAGATATTATTTGTTACTTCGATTTTTTCATAATCAAGAGAATAGGCTACTTCAGCCTTATATATAGTATTAGATAATCCCCGTGCGGTGCACGATTTTTTTTCTTTTTATTGTTTTTTTATAATATTTTAAAAATAAAGAAAATGAATTATAAACTATTAATTATTCATTTTAAATGAATTAATAATTGCATATAATAGCTTATATTTGATTCAATTTTAATTTTACAAATACTATTTTATAAGTTTTATACAACGTTAAATGAGTTATTTTGATATTATATTTATATTTACTAAGTAAGCATAACAATGTATATTTAAAATAAATTTAATATTTAAAATTTTATTGAAAGCTAGATTACATAACCAATTCCATTAATACATTTACATATATTGATTATATAAACCAATTTCCAATGTATTGATTATTATGATAATATATTCATAAGGTTTAATCAACATATTAGGATGACATCATCATCCTTCATTGGAGGAAAAATTTTTATCCACAAGATGACACTTCATTAGTTTGGATGCATGATGATGTACGCGTGTTAATTTTGTACAAACGTCATTCGAAATTAAAATATCAAAACTATGGCAAAATCGTCCGCTTAGGCTCCAAATTATTTTTTAAGTCTCTTTCCTTCAACCGAATGTTTTCGCCAATTTATGTTAACTTTATTTTTAACCCGGTCCAATTTGCCTTCTCTTTAAGTTTGTTTAAAATTCATTAGTCAGTCTCCTGAGAGACCGTCTCTTTGAGAGACACCTCTCAGGCCCAACCCATTGCAGCTTAATTCATGCTTTTACTTTATATTTTCTTTTATGGACCGACCTAATTAGAGATGGCCTCTCGAAGAGACCGTCTCTCACGAGAATTTGTGAAAATTCATTCCTTTAGTTCCATAATAAAGGAGATTTTGTCCTTCACTTTAGTTAGAGTTTTAGGTGAATCAATAAAGTTTTAGGAATATAAATACACACTTCATTTCACATTTTTAAAGGCCGGCCATCTTATAACATGTTATCTCATCTCTTCTATCCTCCCCCTTTAGGTTAGTTTAGTCTTGAATTTAGTTATGTTTATTTTTTGGTGGTTCCATAAGCTAGCACTCTATACTAATTAGCTTCGTAGCATTAATGAGGCAAAATTTACTTTGAAATTTAAATTGTAATTTTAATCTAACTTACAATATTCACGACAAAATTAGCTATAAAAATTGTAGTGTAGGTCGCCAACTTTGGCTACAAAAATGCTTTATGGCTACTAGGGATGGCAATGGGTTGGACTCGGTTGGGATTATACATACTCCGACTTTGCTCCGGATAACAGTCGGAGTTTTTTTTTTTCAGTCCACCTCCACTCGGAGTCGGATTGTCCATACTCCAAGTTTGCTCCGACTCAGACTCTCGGATCTCCAACGGAGTCGGATGCGGAGTCGGATTATTATCAAACAATATCGTTGTGATATTGTACTAATGATTTTAAAGCATATAAAATTAACAACATATATTTTTCAAATACAATTTAACAAAAAATATGTACTTTGAATTCAAGTTTAACAAGAGAAATAGTCATACTACTACAATTTAACAAAATTCTCTCGCATTTTGATTTGGCGTATTTATTTCTCTTGATCTGATCTGTCGTATTCTGATTTATTAATCTAAATAAAAATACCAAGTATTTTATCAAAATCGAAAATTACAATTAGTATGAGAGGGAGCTTGAATTAGTCACGTCTAGAGTTTTAAAGGAAACAAAATATTAGTGTAAAAGTCAAATTCAAAGTAGGATTCCCTTCAGGGTCAGAGTCGGGTCGGAGTGTCGGACTTTTATTAAGGTCCAACTCCTGTCCGTCTCTAACTCGGACTCAGATCGTAAAGTCGGAGTCGGATGACTTTTTCCTCGGACTCGAAACAAATTATTTTCCTCGGATCGAGTCGGACTAGGGTCGGATTCGGACTGAATTGCCATCCCTATGGCTAGCTAGCAACAATGCATCATATCATATCATATCATATCATATCATATTCATACTAACTTCTAAAACAGCAAAAGAATCTTCCACGTGGCACTACCACAGCAAAAGACTTCCCGCCCATTACCTCTAGAATGTTTATATGTATTGGTCAATTTCACTTTTCCCATCAGTCATATTCTACATTAATTCTACATTAATTTTATCAATCAAGATCTCAATTTTGTATCCAAAGTTAATTAATTTAAAATGGAAACAATTTAAATTTTGTATATAATTTTAAATGGAAACAATTTAAGTATACAATTAAAATTTTCATCATCACATTAATTCTTAAATAGCGAACATTAGAATACGAAATTATACATTGCGAAAATTTAAGTATAAATAGAAAAATTATTAATTTAAAAAGATTTAATTCTTAAATAGCGAACATTATTATACGAAATTATAAACAACTACAAATCAGTCATTATATTCTACACTAATTAAATTAAATTAAATTAGCCTAAATTAAAGGAGTCAATTATGTTTACAATTTTATTTCAAAAATAATAATATATGATTCAGCAACCTGTAAGAAATTTACCTTATTTAAGTTATTCATTTTATCCCCTATCAAATGTTAATTTATTTAAAATGAAAACAATTTAAATTTTGAAATAATGTGCATGTTGAAATTAGGTCTGGCATTATATTCTACATTAAACATGGAAACAATTTAAATTCTGAAATTAGGCCTGCCATTATATTCTACATTAAAAAAATTAAATTTAAATTCTGAAATATCACCTATGAATGGTAAAGATTTCAGTAATGTATCCAAAAATAATTAATCTAAAATGGAAAAAATTTAAAATTTATATACAATTTAAACAGAGAAACAATTTAAGTATACAATTTATAATCCAGGGACATATGTATGGAAAAAAAAGGAACGTGAATGGCGTCCTCGCCAACGAGGGTTCTCAATTGGTCGCATCTACCACGCATACCCAGGGAGCGGAGAGAGATGCTATCTAAGAATGCTACTCAACTATGTAAAAGGTCCAACATGTAACGAAGATATAAGGACCGTGAATGGGATCTTATATCCTACGTTTAAAGATGCATGTTATGCAATGGGGTTACTTAACGACGATAAAGAATACGTTGATGGAATTTTGGAGGCAAGCTTTTGGGCTTCAGGACATTATCTACGCAAATTAATTGCAGTCTTACTCACTTCCAACAGTATTTCAAGACTAGAGTATATTTGGAATCAAACCTAGCACGTTATTTCAGAAGATGTTCTCCACAAGCAGCGAAGAATTCTTGGAATACATGGAAAGAAAATTTACATTTAGATAGATATTACAAATTTTTAAATTAGAAACATAAACAATTTATAATTTATAATAATTTATGTTATGTTCAGATTTGCAGCTAAATGAAATCCAACTGAAAAACTATGCTTTAATGGAGATAGAGAAAATCTTACAAGATAATGGAACAACACTTCGTAATTTCTCAAATGAGCTATGTCCAGATGAATTGTTGGTGAGAGATTGTGGTAATTAGCTCATTGTGGAGGAACTGAGGTATGACAAAGAAGCAATGCGTGTTGAACATGAAAAACTATATTCATGTTTAACGTCTGAGCAGAAAAGCATATATGATGATATTATGAGTGCAATTGCACTTGAAAAAGGAGGTGTATTTTTCCTATACGGTCATGGTGGGACTGGAAAAACTTTCATGTAGCGAACATTGTGCGCTGCTATACGTTCAAGGGGAGATATTGTACTACCCGTTGCTTCAAGTGGTATCGCATCGCTTCTACTTCCCATGCTGCTCATTCTAGATTTGGTATACCTTTGACTGTCACTCAAGATTCCATGTGTTCAGGTATCAAACCTGGTAGTGACTTAACTGGACTCTTACAGAAAAACCAAACTGATAATTTGGGATGAAGCACCTATGGTGAGCAAGTATTGTTTTGAAGCTTTAGACAAGAGTATGCGGGATGCATTGCGTGGTACTGATGGACTCCCCGTAGATATCCCTTTTGGAGGCAAAGTAGTTGTATTTGGTGGTGATTTTTGTCAGATACTCCCTGTCATTTCGAAAGGAACTCGACAAGATATTGTATTTGCAGCTATCAATTCCTCATATTTATGGAACTCATGTAAAGTGTTGCGATTAACCAAAAACATGAGGCTCCGTAATGATTTAAGTGATGCTGATGAAATAAGAGAATTTGCTGATTGGATACTTAAAATTGGAGATGGGAAACTTGGAGGACCGAATGATGGTGAAGTTATGATTGACATCCCAGAAGATATTTTGCTGAAAAATGTACAAGATCCTATTGTGTCAATTGTTCATAGCACATATCCTAATCTAATAAACAAATTGAAGCTTTTTCTATGACAGGGCTGTTCGAGCTCCTACAAATGAAATTGTTGGCAGAGTTAATGATTATGCAATGTCACTAGTACATGGTGAGGAAAAAGTGTACTTGAGTTCAGATTTTATAAGCAAAGCAGATGGTTTCGTCAACAATCAAAACAATGCATTCTCAGTTGAGTTTCTAAACACAATAAAATGTTCTGGTCTACCGAATCATGAAATCAGATTGAAAAAAGGTGTGCCAATTATGTTGCTTAGGAATATTGATCAGTCAGCTGGTTTGTGCAATGACACAAGGCTGATTGTAAGTCGTCTGGGGGAACATATTATAGAGGCTAAGATTCTTACAGGATGTAAAGAGGGAGATACTGTATGGGACGATATGACTGCTTTTCCCTATTTTGATTCTCGTATTGGGAACCACAATAGGTGTACTAGTAATTGTGTGGTTAGAAAGACAAATATCCGCGGGTATACAACAACGTATTGGACCTGAATATGCCGGTCCTTTGGGAATTCTTCAAGCTCTGGCGGACGGAACAAAACTACTTTTTAAAGAAAACCTTCTTCCGTCTAGAGGGGATACGTATTTGTTTAGTATTGGACCCTCTATAGCAGTTATATCAATTCTACTAAGTTATTCAGTAATTCCTTTTGGTTCTCGACTTGTTCTAGCCGATTTAAGTATTGGTGTTTTTTTATGGATTGCCATTTCAAGTATTTCTCCAATTGGACTTCTTATGTCAGGATATGGATCAAATAATAAATATTCCTTTCCTTATTCCACGTATCACTCTTACTCCAACTGATAATGGTAATCTGCCTGTTAGGATACAGAGAAGGCAGTTTCCTATAAGCATATGTTTTGCTATGACTATTAACAAAAGTCAAGGACAGTCTTTGTCAAATGTTGGGTTATTTTTGCCAAAACCTGTCAACTATATGTGGTTGTATCACATGTGACAAGCAGAAGAGGAGTAAAGATTTTAATATGTGATAATAAAAACATCACATATACTACTACTCATAATGTTGTGTTCAAGGAAGTTTTCTCAAACATATGAGGTATTGACCTATATATTTTTGATAATTTTTGATTCAACTCATACAAAAGAAATGTTTTCTAATTTGTATCATTGTTTGTAGGTTATTGCTCTATCGTCAGCAACCTGATGTCTCTGATAAAACAAATGGCGTTTATAAAATGTTTTTTTGTTGTGGTTAAGTTACATTTTTTTTTCCATATTCGGTAGAAAACTATTAAATAATTAAAATATGATGACTCCAATTGATTTTATTTTTTGCTCATGTTTATATAAATTTCAAATAATTAATAGGAAAATTTGCCAAGAATAATCCCAACTATCACCCGTTGGCCAGAAATAATTCCAACTATTGATTATTTTTTAATAATCCTAACTATTGATGAAGTTTGCTGAAAACAGTCCCACTCTATTCTTAACCGGCTGTAGCAGGTTTTTTTGATTAATTTTTTTTTACCTTTTTTTTTAAATTCTCCTTCATCAAATTAGTATAACCTACCCTTCATCCTCTCCATCTTCTTCTTCATTCATCCTTCCTCCATTAACAAACCCTAAAACTTCATTCATCCTTCATCCTTCCTCCATGGTCAAGATCTAAAAGCTTCATCCCTTTAAGATTCAATGAAGTTTTAGGGGTTTGTTAATGGAGGAAGAATGAATTCATTGAATCTTAAAGGGATAAAGCTTTTAGATCTTGACCATGGAGGAAGGATGAATGAAGAAAAAGATGGAGAAGATGAAAGGTAGGTTATACAAATTTGATGAAGGAGAGTTAAAAAAAAGGTAAAAAAAAATTAATCAAAAAAATCTGCTACAGCCGGTTAAGAATAGAGTGAGACTATTTTCAGCAAACTTCATCAATAGTTAGGATTATTAAAAAATAATCAATAGTTGGAATTATTTCTGGCCAACGGGTGATAGTTGGGATTATTCTTGGCAAATTTTCATAATTAATATTAATACTTTATATTTTTAATAAAATATTAACATTTCATATTAATAGGATATTTTTTGTGGAAAAAAAAATATTTAGAATCCGTGCATGCCACGGGTAAATACCTAGTTTTGTAGTTAATTTTGTAGCTAATGTTCTTTAAAATCAGTTGTCTTTAAATTGAGTTGTGTAATTGCTTCGGACTATAGGAGTAACACACCAATAAATTAATTAGTAGAAATACAAGAATAGAAGGGCATTGATCAATAAATATCCGAACAAGAAACCCTACGATTCTCATACAAACATATACAACTTAACCCAACCAATACCTCCCCAATTGCAACCTCACATTTCTGTAAATCAGCATAATGCAAAGTTTGAGCCAAAAGCACAGTTGGCTTACAATCAAACCTCTGCTTCTCCACATTCCTCTCAACTTGCCAAGTAACCGTATCTTGAGCCATCGGAATTAGCCATTCCAACATATCTTCCACTGCTTTTCTCCATCCTTCTGCTAATTCTTCACCATCATACATTATTCCATCCTCATAATCCCTCCATACAATCCTCAATTTTGACCTAACGTATGATTTTAAGCTTGAAGGCAACATATTGTACAAATTGTGCCGCGCTTCATCGCCAATAATAGCGTTTTCATTCAAGTACTTAACGGATAATAAGATGATATTAGCATACCTGATTGCTAATCCACAACCTCCAACCGTCCATCGTGGTGCAGACTTGTATACATTATTGGTTTTCATCATATGCTTGTTGTAATTCCTTAATCCATGCCATAATTTCACATCTTCTTCCAGAAAGATAGTGCTATCACTACTTAAGAACCGCACGAGTGGGATTGGTTTTCTGTACGTGCTTTGAATTGGACCTGACATTGCTTTGAATATATTGGTATTATAATGTCCTATTTTTGATGAAATTGAAATGTAAGGTCGAAATAGATGACAGATTCTAGCATAAAGAACACAAATCATCTTAGCCATAAGTCCAACAATCTTGTCATAAGATTGATTCCATAGAGACACTTGTTTTAAATGACGAACAAGCTTCCTTTGATTCGTAATCTTACTAATAAAGAAATCATAATTTGTGTTTGGTGCATTATTAGTTTTGCTCCAATCAATCAATTTCCTCTCGAAAACCTCCATTTGCGTTAATTCTTCGATCATCGCATATAATTCCCCTGTCAATGATGTAAACTTGTCCATTTTTGCAATTGTTTTCTCCATCTCCTTAGATCCATAATTATTATACAACTTATGTAAATCTAATTCGCCATTCTTAAGATCTACGTAAACCTGAAAAAATCGTAATAGACCATAATCGGAACACTTGTGACCTAGATGCGACACCACAGATGCCGCAAGATCCAAATCCTCCAGCCGCTCCGCGCAAGCGAGAGTAAGTAGGAAGTTATGATCGTCTGAGATTAAAAATGTGATTCCTGTTCCATGAATAAGCTGTTTACTTAGACGCAGAATCTGATCATCGGAAACAGATTTATATAGAGATATTAAACGAGACATGGATTTTGCAGTGTCAAAAGAGAGAATCTCCAATCTTGGACGCTTTTCAAATTGACGGAATATCCATCGGTTACTGTGGTCAGAATTTTTAAGCCGGTGGCGTAGGATTCCGCTGACCATGGCTGCTAGAAGAGATTGAATGTTAGAGAAATATCATGATCATGCAGAAAAAATTGATCGGAGAAGAAAAAGGAAAAATGAAAGGATTATAATTGAAAAGTTGCATTTTCGGAGGAGTATAATGTTTCATGTTATTGTTAGACATGTTTAATGTTTATATAGGGAAAATTATTATAATGATCTAATATACTCGACAGATTGACATGCCGTGGAAATAGAAGACTAAAGCGCTGGTTGTACACTGCAATATACCTCAAGGATTCAATTAGGTGTTGAAAGTGAAAAGGGTATAAAGAACTCTAAACCCTTAATTTCACTATAATAAAAAATCTATGATCACGATTAAGTTAAAATTACTTAATTGTATAAGTAATTATGTTATACAGAAAAATAGCTATGACATAAATTTTTAGATTGTTATTTTTTAATAACATAGTATCTTTTTTATATATATAGTAACAAAATAAAATCAAACAAAAATCTTTCTCATCTTAAAAGCTTTCTTACTTGATCCTACATCCTATAATATCATTTTATATAGGAAAATTATCAATGATATCCCTAAGTTTTTGTACTTTATCGATAATATCACTAAGTTTTTTCGATTATCAATGATACCCTCGTGTTATTGAGTGTCTTACAACTGTAACTTTTTCTAATTTTTTCATCCAGAATCGTTAACTTTTTTCTTTTTCTTTTATTTTTAATGTTTAAAATTGAAAAATAAAGAAAAAGAAAAAAGTTAACAATTTTGGACGATTTTGGACGGAAAAAATTTAGAAAAGATTGTTGTTGTAAGACGCTCAATAGCGCGAGGGTAATGTTGATAATAGAAACACCAACTCTCTTGTGAGACGGCAAAAACCATGAGCCTGGACCAAGCCTAATCATTTTTTTTTAATTTCTGACATACTAATTTCAAGATTAAAAAGGCTAATTTCAACACTTTGAATGTTATTTTCAAGGCTTAAAAACCAATTTAAATTTTCACAAATTCTTACTTGAGATCGTCTATATAATAGACGTCTCAAGTTACGGGCTGACCCAATTTATAAATTTAAAAAAAAAACTGATTGGTGGTTTTGTTAGTTAAAAGGGAGATATGGGTTGGTGTAACATTCGAGAAATTTATTCGGGGATTATAAATAAATAATAATAATAAAATAAAATAAAAATAAAAAAAAAAAAAAAAAACTATCTTAATATACCCAAACCCCAATACCCGTCTTCTCTCTTGATTTTCTTGAGAAATCAAGACCCCAACCCACTACTTCTTTCTCCTCCCACTCACTCAAAAAAAAAAAAAAAAAAAAAAAATCAGCAAACCCTTTCTCCCTCCTCACACCATTCTTCTGAAAATGGTAAGCCTCACATCCTAGTTTTTCGTCATCTTCAATTTTCGAAAGAAAACACATCCATAATCCATCTGATTTTCGAAGCAACAAAACCAAATAAGTTGATCTTCGTCCTGAATTTTGCGAAGAAACAGTCCTTCATTTGTTTATCGAAGCCGAGCAAATGCCCTAATTTTTCTCCTCTGAAATTCAGAAATAATTCAATATCACAGCAGAATTCAATCACTCTTTTCTCTGATCCGTGTTCGAGAGTTGATTTGGGCAAATTCAAGAACCCACTTTTGATTTTCTTTGATTGTACGACTGGCCTTATTTGTTACAAACATCCGATTCATTTCAAGACTGCCGTGTCAATTAATTACTTCAAGAACCTTTCGGTTTGGGGAAGCAGTAGCCGTCCTTGATTCCGAAATCTGTCGCAAGGATGAAGAGGTCAACCTCTTCTGTTTTATTTGTCTTATTTCTTCCTTTGTTGCATTTTACATCTAATACCTTGTTGAAGCCAATCTCGAGTTCTTTTATTTCATGATATTATTTATTATTTTTATTCACCAAGAAGGAGATTAATTGTTTTAAGAATTAGTTATTATGCTTGTCCTAATTAGATGAATATTGTGATAATTGGAATTGGATTTAAGAAAAGTGAAATCATGGGTTGTATTTGGGAGTACTTGCTAAGAATAAATATTGGATGAATCTTGATGATTAGAATGTAATTTAAGGGACATTGAAATTAAGGAAGTGGGGTAAAATATGAATTAAGTGGTGACCTTGAATGAATTAGGGGATTCTTGTAGAAATCAAGAATTGTGATTTGTGAGATATAATAATATTTGTTGTTCTTACTGCTTGGGATAGTTTGACATTCTTGAAGGGGTTATAGGATTCTTTTGAGGATTTATGGATTTTGGGTTTATATGAAATATATGTGTTTAATTGGGAATATAAAGAGAATTAGGAAGACGAGCAATCTTTAAAGGAATATGAATTAGTTTGGATTAGTGATGGCCACGGTCCGGGTTGGCCCGGTCCCGAACCGGTCCCGAACCGCTTGAAACCGGAACCGGAACCGGAACGTTCGCGACAGGTTCCGAACCGGTCCCGAACCGCGAAACCGTGGACCCGTCGGAAAAAAATTGCCGGAACCGTGGAACCGCCGGAAAAAACCGCAAGAACCGGACCAAAGAACCGTGGACCGGTTCACCCGGTCCGAACCGGTTCAACCCGCCCAACGGTTCCAAGGAACCGGCTCAGAACCGTGAACCGGACCGGTCCGGTTGAACCGGCCCAACGGTTCCATGGAACCGGAACCGGAACCGGACCCGGAACCGTACGGTTCCAACGGCCCAACGGTTCTTTGGAACCGGTCAAACTAGCCGTTTTTTGGTCAAAGTAGCCGTTACAATTTTTTCTATAAATACCCATCACTTTCAAACATTCCAATTCACAACTCATCTCTTCTCCTACTCTCTCTACTTACTCTCTCTACTTAATTACTTAATTACGCAATTATTCTCTTAATTACATAATTAGTTTTCTAATTATTTCTTAATTATTTCTTAATTAGTTCTTAATTATTATTTCTTAATTAGTCTTCTAATTAGTTCTTAATTATTTCTTAATTATTTCTTAATTACATAAATATTATCATGTCTTCATTCTTGAAAAAAGCCACTAAAAAAGTCACTAAAGTGGCAAAATCTTTGGGGGGTTCTTCTTCTAGCTCCGCCTCCAAAAGAAAGGCAACTTCAACTCCATCGATATCAACAACACCTTCGGTTAGTAATTACGAACCGACTTATCCAGAAGGGTACGAGCCATACGACCGAGATTTACATGAGTATGCGGAACATGTTGAAAGAGAAATAGAAATTGAAGATGAAGAAGAAGCACAACAACAAGAAGAAGAACAAGAACAAGAACCAACAACCCCTATCGAGATACTTAGATCTCGACAATCATCAACAAGATTAGCTGAAGAAGCACAACAACAACAAAGACAAGCTCGTGGTAAACGAGTCAATTTCCAAAGTATTGGTTAGTTTTCTAATTTTATTCTTCAATTTAATTGAATTTTAAATTATTATTTATTTTAATAATGTTTTTATATTTATATTTAGATGAAAATGAACCAGTAAGACAACCTTTTCCGGCAATGCCACCTCCTAGTGGTAGAGCTACGTCACATGTTTGGTCGTATTTTACAAAAGTACCAACCGACGACCCGGATGTTTTCTTATGCACTTGTCAAGTTTGTGAAAGTCAAGGAGTAAAGCCCTTAGTTTCTTACAATTTTACCAAAGGTAAATACTTTTTAAGTTTTTATACATGATATTTATATTTTGTACATCAAAAATGTTAGAATGTATTAAATATTCATTAATTGTGTTTTGTGAATACGTGTTAGGTGGTGGTACGGGATCCTTCAACAAACATTTGGCGAAAAAACATGGAATCACAAAAGAAACGCATGCAGCAAGCGGCAGCGGGACAACAAGCGGAAGCGGACAACAACAATGGGCAACGGACTTCCCCGGCGGACCCGGAGGTACGCCTTTTAAATACAATCGTAATGATATGATTGATGAATTTTCGAAATATGTAATTGGTGATGAGTTGCCTTTTAACCACGGTGAAAGCCAGAGATACGAATATTTTAATAGAAAATGTTTACAACCACAATATAGAGCAATCCCTAGAATACCCTTAAACGACGAACCATTAAATTATATGAATCAAAACGATATGAATTAGCACAAATGTTTAAATCTTTTGCTGGTAGAGTTAGCTTAACAACCGACATTTGGTCAGCTCCCCACATTTAGAACCTTATATGTGTGTAACAGCACATTGGATAGACCGTAATTGGTGTATTCAAAAAAGAATAATTGCATTTGAGTTAATGCCTGAAAAACATACGGGTGAAAACTTAAAATATAGACTAATAGAAATATGTAGAGAATGGAACTTACTAGATAAGATATTTAGTTGTTCTACCGATAATGCATCCGCAAATATTAAATGCATCGAACTTTTATATAATGAACCCGCTTTTACTTGTATCCTAGGAGGTAGTTTGTTACATATACGTTGTTGTGCACTTGTGCTCATATTGTTAATTTGTCTTGTCAAGTAGGTATTAAAAACCTAAGTGATTTATTAGGTCCATTAGAAACATAGTGAAATGGCTTAGATTAGGACAAGTAAAACGAAGATATAAACAGTTATGTGACCAATATGAACTAAAAAAAGTATATTGGGCTTTAGACACTCCTACACGTTGGGGTTCGACCCATGAGTTATTAAAGAAGGCGATTGCTTATCGTCAGGTTATAACTCAATTGTATAGTGAGTTTACGGATAGCCGTATAAGTGATGATAGTTGGAACTAGCGATAGGCGTACAAAAAATATTAGAAGCGTATGACCACGCAACTAAGATTTTTTCATATGTTTACCAACCAAACATTCACTTAGTGATAAGTGAATGTGTTACTATTTTTTATCATCTTCTTACATATTCTCATGATGATACTAACGTTTATTTAAAGCCGATTCTTGCAGAAATGATGGACAAGTGGAAGGCATATTTTACTGATTTCCCTTATATTTATGGTATTGCGACAATATTAGATCCGTGTTTTAGGACGGAAGCCCTAAGTAAAATTATAGGATTTTACTACAACGCATTAGATCGCCCGCCTACTGATGTACATAATTATGTAGGAAATTGTAAAAAGCTTTTAGCGGACCTTTACGATCATTATTCTAGATTATATAACCCGAGTCGCGATACGTCTAGGCGTGCTAGCGTCTCGACACGTCCCGATTATTATAATCCCATAATAGCTAACATAATAAGTCGAGATGATAGTTTTGTAGGATCATCTTCTTCCGGTTCATATTTAGAATTAGATAGTTATCTAAAACATCACTTTGAAATCGACCAAAGTAATTATGATATTTTAGAATGGTGGAAAGAAAAATCAATAAAATACCCAATATTATCGAGAATTGCAAAGGATATCCTTGCAATTCCTGCTTCAACTGTTGCGTCGGAGTCTGCTTTTAGTGCAGGTAAAAGAGTTTTGGACGAAAAGAGATCCCGTCTTGCTCCACATAGTATTCAAATATGTGTTTGCAAAAAAGATTGGGATCAAGCGGAGGTCCGAATGCAAGGAATCAAGAACGATGATGATCAAGAGGAAGATGATCCATGGATGATGATGGATACGTCTGCATCATCGTCGGGAGGAGAGTCGGCGGAACCGGAAGCATCCAACCAAGCAAATGATGACGATGAAGAATAGGATCACAAATACGGAATATCGGACCACGACATTAAATATAAAAGGTACGAAAAAGAACTACGTGGCTTTGATTCCTTCGGGATACGTAGGCAGCTTAGTATTTCTTCGGGATACTAGGTTCAAGTCCATTCTCTCCCCCTTTTTTTATTATTCATCTTTATCGTTGATTCGTTTCTTATTAATTTATTTTTTGTTTTTTTTTTAGTAAATATTTTTAACGATTACAAGAATTGAATTTCGATAATAATCAAGTAATCGACGAAGTCGAAGGTACGTCCGCATTATTATAGTATTTTTATATTAAAATTAAAGGAAAAATAAGAATGGAACCGATGGTCCGACCCACCCGACCCGGGTATTGGAACCGCCGGAACCGCCTCATGAACCGCCAAGGAACCGTTTGGAACCGTCCGGAACCGGAACCGGAACCGGACACGTTCGGGTCAGGTTCCAAATGGAACCGGAACCGGGTGGAACCGGAACCGGATGGAACCGGAACGGAACCGGCCCAACCCGGACCGTGGCCATCATTAGTTTGGATCACAATTATAAAAGGTTGAGTTAGAATATGCACAATTTGATGATTAGAATTGGTTAGAATAGAATCTTGGTTTAATCTACATATATAGGAGGAGATGTAATACTTTATTTGTTAGTTTAGTAGCATCGAGCGCACTTTGGTGATTATATTTATTTGTCGTGCTTCAGGATACGACTACGTGACGAGCCCTTTTAGTTAGCTGCGGTGAATCGATCTTAGCTATCAGAAGCGTCGGAATTGGTGAGTAGTAGCAGTCCCTTAAAGGGCCTGGCCAGGCTACTGTTTTGAAAATGTTTCTTTATCAAATGGTTTTGAACTGTTGATTATTGATGATGAATTGATTATGATGATATTGATATGGTCAATGGATCGGGCTCACGAGCTGGTCATTGACGGAGTAGAGGGAAAACCTCCCTTACTCCCTATTTTGAGGTGAATTGTCATTCAAATATTGACTAGCCTCACCCGAGAGTGACATAGCCTTAGAGCTATGGATGTTCCTCTCAACTAGACTCCCTGTGCGCACATAGATCTAGGAAAAGGATGTTGCTTTTAGACCGATGTTTTGTATAACTGTGTTTTGTTGTTTTGGATTGTTACTTCTCATTCAGTTTAATCTGACCCCCTGTTGTCTCCATCTTTTAGATTGATTACAGATCGGTACCAGCCGGGAACGATGGGATAACGGAGGTGTTTAGCGTATACATGGAAGGTATATTGAGTTGAGTACGAACAGAAGTTGTAGCAATGATATTAGGTTTTTAGAAAGTGTGTAGTAGATTTGGTTAATTTACTTCAGACTTTTATAGTGACTTGTATACTTATTTTGGACTTTGATTTTGGATGTTTGAACTTTAGAATAATTAGTTAGTTACGTTTTACATCTTGTGAGCTTCCGCGAGTTATGATTTGAGTTTGAATCCTTTGGGCAAGATAAACTGTGGTGAACATTGTCAATGTTTTGAGATATGAGTTCTTTGGGTTAGTAAACCCCGTGATGACCCTGTTTATCCAGTCCACGGTAAGTCGGGTTGTTACAGTTGGACTCTTGAGAGACGTCTATACTATAGACCGTCTCTCAAGGGAGAGCCTAATAAAATTTTTAATACCAATTTTAATGTTTGAGTCACCTACTTTAAAATTAAGATGGGAATTTTAAGCCTTGCAATTGGTCCTTAAGTCTTCAAATTAGTCTTTTAGTCTTGGAATTGACTTTTAAATTCCTGAAATTATCAAATTTCATGATATATGTCAATTCTCAAGCCTTGGAATTAATTTTAAAAAATTTGAATTTGTCTTTTTAAGTCTTGAAATTAGTCTTTAACCCTTCAGTCGGTCTCCTAAGAGACCGTCTTTTTGAGAGATGTCTCTTAGACCCAACCCATTAAACCTTAATGTCCACTTACTGTATCCTTAATGCCTACTTACATTATCCGTAACGCCTACTTAGAATATACTTAATGCCTACTGAAAAAATACTTAAAATGCCTACTTACAATATTCTTAATGCCTACTGAGAAACTTAGCATACTAGCTTACTTACCATATTCTTAACGCCTACTTACAATATCTTTAATGCCTACTTACAATATACTTAATACCCACCGAGTAATTACTTAAGTACTTACAATATTCTAAATGCCTACATATAATAATGCCTACTGAAAAACTTACTCTATATTTTCCTTTTAGGGCTAGCCCAAAAGAGATGATCTCGAGACCGTCTCTCACAAGAATTTGTGTTAACCCTTTTAGATTGTAATTGATAAAACAAATACATATATAATTGAGTCGGTCTAATAAGATAAGTCACAAGTGAGACGAAAATTTGAAATAGATAAGATTAATTATCAAAAAAAGCACAAAATAAGAGTAAAATGAACTTATTTCCATTTATAAGCACCTACAACTCCAAAGTTCATGTTCAGTACTGTTCGCAATTACTAACTGCGAACAGAGGGTTGAACAAGTCAAAAAAAGTCAAACAGGATGTTCCCACTTAGTAAGTGGAAACAGCCTATTTGACTTTTTTTGCCAGTTACCCTCTATTCGCAGTTAGTAGCTGCGAACAGAGAGTTGACCCTATTTGATCAGGTTTTCCTCTGATTGCACTTAGTAAGTGGGAACAGCTTGGTTGACTTTTTTTGATCAGTTTGCCTCTGTTCGCAGTTAGTAAATGCGAATAGTATCGAACTGGAGCTCTAGGGCTGGAGGCGCTTACATTTGGTAATAAATTGATTTTGCTCTTAATTTAATGCTTTTTTTTATAACTAATATTATCTATTACAAATTTTCCAAGTGAGACCATGTCACCTAAGGTTTTGTACAATATGAGTGTTTTTTAGCCCAGCCCAAAGAAAAGAAGCTATAATCAATTTAGACCCCACACGCAAATAATAATAATAATAATTATTATTATACAAAAAATATTGGATGCCAAACAGATAAATAAAGTTGAGTGAAAGGTGGGAAATAGTCTACCACATCCTCATTCAAACAAAAATGGTTGCAGTAAAGTTTATCCAAACATCATTCAACACCACCAGGAACTTCCATCATTCAAATTTCCATACAACAACCTTAAAGAAGCTCTACATTTATCCACTTCCACTATGCCGGTCCATGTCCAACGAATCGAATTCCCAAAGTTCCCAACCAGAGGGGGACCCGAAAAAACAAGAACTTCTGGCAAAAATAGCAATGCTTCAAGCTCAAAAGCTCCGACTCACCGACTACTTGGATGAGCGATCAGCGTATTTGACGCAGTTTGCTGAGGAAGCCAGCGCTGAAATAGACGCTATTGGTGAAAATGCGTTAAAGGATCTTGATGAAGCCAGTGCTAGGGTCTGTTCTGTTCATCACCTTAATTTCTTTCGCGTAATTGAATTGTATTTTTAGTAATTGCTCGCTTTTATGGTAACCAGATTATGGAGAATATCGAAAGCAAAATGCAAGAGTTTGAGGAAACGTCGGAGATGAACAAAGAGGAGATTGCACAGCGAGATAGGGAGTTGGCGGAATTTGAGGGTGAAATTCAGAAAGGTCGAAATGAAGGATTGTTCTTTCAGAGCCTGCAAGATAAAAAACCGATTGAAAAGGCTAAGGCTATGGAGGAAACAAACAAGATCACTGCTGTTATTAAAGATACAGCTGCATCAAAGACAAGGAGAAACATATACCTTGTATTAATTGGGGTTGTGGCTATTGGTATTGCTGATTCGTATATTGCTTCGTCTCCAGACTGGCGAAAAATTGCTGTCCTCAGTGCAGTATTTGTAGGACTGCTCAGCCAATTCATCTACGAGCAGAATTTTTTGAATGAAAGCGAGAAGAAAGAAAATGAGAAAAGATGAATGTGACCTATATAACATGATACATGATGCAAACATTTCTCATCCTAAGATTTGAAAGCTCGTGCTAAGCTTGTATTTCTGTACCACGAAAACATTTCGTATCAAGCATAACAACTGTTCTTGATGTACAGAGTGTATAGATATATGTGAATTGCTTTTGGATGTACAAAAATGTGATTTATATATACATGATGAATGAGATGTAATGTTTGTTATTTCTTCTATTTATACAGTGCAGCATGTTGATGCAAGTGAGTTTTAAGTTTACACCTGGAATGGTTTGCTTGTTTAGAAGCAAAACAGTTGATGTATCTAAAACTACATCCATTAGCTCAAACAGAAAAGCAGGTAATATTTTGTACCAAAAGGTAACGGCTCATTAACTTAGTTGTTAGGGGCATCTACTCTTTCTGGGAAAACTTTTCATTCTTTTCAAGAAGATCATAAAGTTAATTGAGCAAGTTCGAAGAAATTTTCTTTGGGCTTGTAGGGCTACTCATACTTCTAAAGCTCATGTTGCTTGTTCCTATGTTACTTGGACTCGGGGTACTAATGCCGGATACTAGTACGTGTCAAAGTGTCGGATACGTCTAAATATACAATTTTACGCCTAAAATGAAGTGGCTAAGTGCCATACCAATGTCCGATATGTCCGAGTATCAAGGATCGTGAAGCAAAATGAATAGTCCGAGTAACATAGGCTTGGTCCAAGGTGTGCTTCCCGAAAGTTTGTGGTGGACTCAATATTTGGAATTGCTCATTTGGAACAGGCTGCTCTCCTCAAATTTCTGTGAGCTATTGCTTCTAAAAAAGACACTTATGGGTGTAATGGATCCATGTCTATTATATTCTCGCTTTATTCTTATTCCATCAGGCAGGTTTCTAAGAAACTCTTAGGTAATCTGCCTGAAGTTCTTTGAAGGGCACTCATATATATGCAACAACTTCCTTACTCATATGAGTAAGATAATTGTTTGGATTGCAGTTACAGATAAACTTCCCACTACTAATAGATTATCTTCTTGGGGTATTGGTTGTAACAGATTGTGCTTGCTGTGCGATATTGAGGATGAAACTTGATCATGTTCTTCATTCTTGTAGGCATCCAGCCTTTTGTGTAAGATGTTTAAGGGTCTTATCTTTACTCATGCTGCTAACTTTTAAAACCAAATTGAGATCAAGCCAAATTCAGATTGTGCTTGCTGTGCGATATTGAGATCATGTCCTGGACCCGTGACCATCCCTAGATCAAACTATGAAAAGTTGCACTTTTGCATTGTTTCTATGCGTGTATTGCCTTGATGTGTTGGCTGCTTTTAGTTTATAGCTTAGCTTGTCTTTGTTTTTCTCCCTCAACATTACACCTATTTAATTTTAAGTCACAGCTGGTTAGATAGTGACGGGTATATTTTGACGCATAGATCATAATGGGTAGACTTGACACTCATAGTCATATCATTAAGGGAAGATTTTTGGCGTCTAGACCATGACGCTTAGTCATGACAAGTAGATTTTTACTCTAAAACAAGTGGAAGTGAAGATTTGTAAGCTGTATGAAGCATGAAAGTGGGAGTTCAAAGTCACTTCCGACTCCAAGATAGATTTTCGTTTAAGGGCCACTTATGTATTATAACTGTACACTTTCAGGATATCGATCAAAGTGATAATGCCAATCAAAGCTATAATCGATCCTATCTCTTGGAATCAAATATTTTGTGGGTCCCAAAAGGTCCTTTTGAACGGATGATCACCTACTTCTTCTCAGACTTCTTCCGTCAATACTAAGCTAATGCGCACATTTCGAGCATAAATGACCGAAGGATGCTTTTGTTAGGAAATTAAAATTTGGGCAAGAGATGACTACACAAGAGATAGAAGGAGAACAAAGATGACTTCAACAGAGGGGTGATTAATATGCGGGTATCCAAGAACATATAACATTGGATAGGAATCAATACAGAGGATAATTGTTACAAAGGGTCCGTTATGTTGATTTGTTTTCGTTCATGTACCTTATGGTCATCCTATTTTTTGAGATTATGAATTTGCCATTGTTATTGTTGTTCATCATATCAGATATGCTTCGAGTATTTCTGCTTCTCAGGTATGCATCAACATTTCAACGTCTGAGCACCATATATTTACAGCTTAACATACAGTCACATATTCCAACAGGCCACAAGATAGACAAATTTTCTGTCTAAGTAGGATAAATTTGCAAATCAAAACAAAAAATGTAACAGTTTAGAAATAGCATGCACAGAAAATAATACTCCTTTGCTTAAAAAATATAACCCTAACCTGGAATGTCGACTTCCACGATGCAAAAATCTCATAGTAGAAAGTGGCCGTAACTTGTCGCAAATCTCCCATTGTTGACTATCGCGTAGTTGGTCCGGTCCAAATACATCAACAGATTGGACACTGTTGAACTGTGCCACAATTGTGTGACCCCATCATTTTGTCACAAAGCTCACATGTGAGGTTCAGAACAATCATACTCAAGAAAATAAAACCCCATGACCAATAACAGCACGAACAAGGATATTCCACGTCGCAACAGAAGGAACCACTCCTCTACTAATAGCATGATGCAAGAAAATCATGCATTCTGATATTCTATGGCTAGAACAAAGTCCATGGAAGACAATATTATATGAAATAATATCTGGGTGAAATCCTTTTTTCAGAATGCAGGCCCAAAATGCACTTGCCATCATACAGTCACCAACTTTATAGAATCCTTCCATAAGTGTGTTGTGGGTAGCAAGATTTGGCATACAGTCAATGACTCTCATATTTGAGAATATTTGCATTGCATTGTCCATTCTTCCAGTGGAACAAAGACCATGAATAATGATATTATGCATTGTAACATCAGGGTTAAGATCTCCTACAACCTTACCCCACACTTGAAGCGCCTTGCTTATATTTCCACTTCGACAAAGACCATCCATTAATTGGCTATAGGAAATCATGTCTAGCTCAAAACCTTTCTCCAGCATATCCTTCACAAGCCTGTATGCATCTTCGAATTTTTCCGACTTGCATAACCCTTTTATCAAGATGTTATATGTAACAGGCGTTGGTGAGCAACCGTTAGTGACCATTTCATTGAAAACTGTAATCGCCTTTTCTATTCTGGTTTCTCGGATGTATCCATTTATTAAGGGATTATAAACATAGGAATTCAACTTATGTCCACGGCTAGTCATTGACTCTAGCAGGCTAACAGCCTCATCAAGTCTTCCATTGTTACACAGTCCATTAATCAGTGGTGTATATGCATAAATGTCAGCGTTTCTTTCAACCTCCGCCTTTTCCAAGATTGATAGTGCCTTGTTCAAGAGGCCATTAATACACAATCCATGAATAACAATTCCATATGTTTTGGAATCACTATGAAGATTATTCTGTGGTAGTGATTCCCAAATAGATATTGCTTCATCCACCTTTCTATTTTCAAACAAGCCCCTAATGAAAATATTAAAGCTAGCAGTATTGCAAAGATCTTCCGTCCTCATAAACTCCCATAATTGATAATAGTCTTTCGACATCCCAGCTTTGCAGTATCCATTAAGCATCACATTACAGGTAACAATGTCAGGTACAAGCCCGTTTTCAGTCATCGTCGTATACACCATTGAAGCCTCATAAATATTCCCAGTCTTGCATAATCCATCTATTAAACTACTACAAGTATATACATCTAACTTTCGCTCGTTTACCCTCATTCGATGCCAAAACTCCAAACTCTCATTAAAAAAACCACATTTGTTGAGGCCATTGATCATAATATTGTAGGTCACAACATTTGGATAAGCTTTCGAATCAGTTACGAGCTTAAGGAAGAGATCTTTTGCTTTACCAACATGGCCAGATTTCAAGTACCCATCAATCAAAATATTATAACAAGTCACATTAGGGGTTAAACCTCTCTTACACATTTCATCAAACACCTTCAATGCATCCCCCATGTTTCGACATTTAACAAGTCCATTAATCAAAGTCAAATAACTATAAACATCTGGACACATTCCTTGACACCACATCCAATCCAAGAGCTTCTTGGCTTTATCAAATTGTGTTTTCCTACACGAAATCTTAATCAAAATGTTGTAAGTTTCTAAATTGGGTTTAATACCCAAAATCTGAATATGATTAAAGAAAGATTGAGCATTATCCCACTGATTTGAAACCGCATAACAATTGAGCATCGAATTATACGATCTAATACCCGGTTGACACCCAAAAATTTGGTGCATTCGTTTAAAAACATCAAGAGCTTGTTCAACCATGGAATTCTTAGTGTAAGCTTTAATAACAGAGAGAGCAACATCTTCAGAGCATCTACATTTCTGGGCTTCAATCAAATTAACGATATGGGTAACGTGATTAACAAGTTTAGCATCAACGAGTCGTCGGAGGATGTAATTGTAGACATGGGAGGTATGGGTATAGTTTGGATGGTGGGTAGCTGAGTTGAAGAGAGATAAAGCAGCCTTAACGGTCTTCTGGGATTTGAGTAGTTTAATTAGCTTTTTGGGTGGGAGGTAAGAAGGGAGTTCCTCCATTAAAGCTTACAGAATTTGATGTGGTCTGTGATATCACAATTACTACTGATCTTGGAAGATCAATGAAAGAAAACAGAATGAAGAAGAATTAGGCAGAAAAGAAGAGAATACAAGATAGGAGAAGAGTTACTGACTTGTATATATTCATTAATCTTGAAACAAGGGAATCTATTCTATATATACACAATGTTATCTTTCAACTAACAACTCAGTTAACTAACTAATTGACACGTGTGCAACACAAGCATAATGTAACGGAAGGGCAACCGGTAGAACCGGTCAAACCGTCTCTTATTACTTACTATAGGAGGAATAGAAGAAACTAGTATAGAAACTCGTGCATGCACGAAATTAAGAATATAAAAGTATACATAAATATAAATTTTTAATAGAGATGAAACTACATATTACCAGTATAAAATTATAATATATTTCTTATAAAGTAGATAGATGATTTAGAATATATTGTGCCTTAAATGAAATAAAATTTGATTGTTAAAATAAATATTGATTAAAGTTCTCGTACTTTTTAAGGCAAATTTGAATAATCTTCTAACAATATTATCATAATGATTTTTTTTTGTTCTCAAAAAAAATTTAGATTATCATGTATTTTTTGTTTCTTGATGAAATATTTTAGAACTTAAAATTTTAATACTGAAACTTCAATTTTTATACGTTTAAATACTTCAACATAAAAAAGCAAATATATGTTCAAAGAAACTAATTAAAATCTTATGTAACTTTTAAATTCAAAAATAACATATTTTAAGAAAATTTTTAAAAATGTATTTTATTGTGATAGAATACTCATATCAAGGAATAAGTTCATGTTAATTTTGGTGAATCATTCCTTATGGCAAATCACTCTAAACATGCCATGTGGAAATTTACATTCTTTTTATTAGATTGTATGATATGATGGGTCGGGAGGCAATTAAATAATGTTGTGTATCCTTGGATGCTTACGTGTCATATTAATAAGTGTCTTGTAATTTAACTTACATTAGTGGTAAGTAAGGGGTCGATTCACAGGGAAACGTTTTGGTCAAATAGAGTTTAATGGCAAAGAGATTTGTAATTTTAAAGTTTTTGTAGTAACAACAATTTTCAGATTTCAAGTTTAAACAATAGATAAAAAGACTAGAGTTTAGGGATTTTAGCTTCTTAATATGCTAAAGGGATGAGTTTAAAATATTTTTTAACCATTTTATGATAAGAAAGGTCTTTCTAATTTAGCTCCACAACTTCTGGGCATAGGAACTATATAGTCACTAATATGGTTTAGGAGATTCGGCTTCTGGGTGTATAACTCGACCATACTAACAACTTTCTAATACATGTTCATGACCTCCAATCTATGTTAATCAAGAAAGAATCATACAAGATGGGCATAGTTCATCATCCTAAGGACGGGCTAGGCCTCAAAGGAATCCTAATAAAGTTAGCTTCTGGGCCACTCATTACTAGCATGAATTCATACTTCCCAAGCATTCAAACAATCAAGCAACATAAATTGTCCATGAATGGAGATCGAAATGGACTTTCGATTCCTTACCATGGAACTCACATATTCTTTCATGTACATATTTATACTCAACCCATTACCCCATAGGCAAATTAATTAGCTAACTACATCCCCAAACTCTAGAAAGAAGACTACTCACTCATATTTAACATAAACACATAAAATATCAAATCATTCATAATGTAACAACTAGGGCGAACAAAGTTTGGTCTAAACCGTAAACCAAACCGGAATTTCAATATTTGGTCTGGTCTATGGTTTAAATGGTCTGGTCTGGTTTTTTTTCAAATTAAATTACGGTTTACGGTCTGGTCTTGTTTTTTTTTATTTTTCAGACCAGACCGGACCACAAACCGTTCTATGGTCGATAATCATAATTTTGTATTTAAAAAATTAAGTTGCTACCTAGATATTTTAAGATGTAGTTATATAGCAATATATACATAAATAATGTTAATACTATTAACTAATTACAAATTATTATATTTATTAATTTTAGGTGTGAAATATTTGCATAAATACATGTATTAATTTGGATAAAACTATAAAAATGAAAAATCGCAGACCAGACCAGACCGGACCGTTGTAAAACGGTTTGGTCCGGTCCGGTCTGGAAACTTTCCAGACCGGAATTTCTGGTTTGGTCTGATTTTAGTGTCAGACCAGACCAAACCGGACCGTGTTCACCCCTAGTAACAACAACAAAGAAGAAAATTAAGTGAAAGAGACTTACTACCCTCAACTAAGGAGGGGGATGACAATCACACAAATGAACAAGATCTTTCAATATTCAAACCCAAGGAATATTTCAAACCAAATGCTAAATCAAACCCACAATTTCTGGAAAATACTTGATCAATTACCAAAGAAAGAGTGTTACAACTACTAGTGTCTTGCTACAATATTACAACTCAAAAGCTTGATTCTTAGAAGAGAAATACCAAATGAAAGTGTTTAATGAAAGAACTACTATAAGTTTCTAGAATGGATGAAGTGTTTAAACATACAAATGCATAAATAAGCTTAGAAAGAAGAGAGAATAGAGCTTGGTTCAGCTTGTGGAGCTGATGGGTGTGTCTTCTCCATCAGAAAATTGGAGTATAAATAGCCAAAAGTGTGAGCTTCCCCACTTGCATTCACCATCATTGCCTAGGTAGTCAAACAAGCAACCCACTTCATCATGGGGAGCAGATGCACAAGAGAGGAAAGGCTGAAGCACGCAAGGGGAAGGACTGGTGGAAGCAAGAGGCAAAAGTAGACGGACAAAAATTGGAACTGTAGCTGTCAGGCCTTAAATAGTCGGGTCGACTGGGTTTGTACCTGATGCACACTACGTCTTTGAAATGCCATAACTTGGTCGTTTTTTATCAGAATTGGGCATGTGACCAGTCGTTTCGAAGCTGACGGACCCAAGTTTAATCTCCATTAAAAATATCCATCAATTCCAAGTGTGTTGAAAGATATGATCATTATAAGTGGACCCTTTTGCATTTGATAATCGAAAAATGTAGCATTTCTTTAGTTGGCCTTCTTTTAATTAATGTGACTTCCCTTTAGTCACTAACTTAGTTCATAAGGTCACCAAGCCTCGAAGAGTAAGACGATAAATATAATTAGTGCTTGTGATGGCTCGAAAACCTGCAAAATTGACAAAACAACAAACACTACACCAAAAGAGTATTATCCTAAAAAAATAAGCATAAATTGACTAAATCAGAAGCATAAGGCATACGGATGGCATAATATGAGTGAAAATTAGGGGATAAAATGTACATAAATCATGCGTATTAGCTGCTATGACAAATTTTTTTCGACCGTTAGATCTTAATCAATCAACGGTAGTTACTCCTTCCTATCCTTCCTATTTTCACACCCCTTCTCATTGGATCCCTCCCCTATATATATATATATATATATATATATATATATATATATATATATATGTTTAGGATCAAATAAGAAGGGGTGTGAAAATAGGAAGGATAGGAAGGAATTTCATCCATTAGATTTTAGATCAATGGTCCATTTTGCACGCGTTTAAAAACAGAAAAAAAATGTGATGCTTTCTTAATTCATATGTGATGCATTCTGTATAAACATGTGTCACTTGAAAGTGTGATGGTTTTTAAATTAATGTGTGATGCTTTGTTTATAAAGATGTGCTACTAGATCTACTGCTATGACAATTTTTTTTCGACCGTTAGATCTTAATTAATCAACGGTAACTACTCCTTCCTATCCTTCCCATTTTCACACCCCTTTTTATTGGATCTCTACCCTATATATATATATATATATATATATATATATATATATATATATATATATATATATATATATATATATATATATATATAGGGGAGGGATCCAATAAGAAGGGGTGTGAAAATAGGAAGGATAGGAAGGAGTAACTACCGTTGATTGATTAAGATCTAACGGTCGAAAAACATTTGTCAACGCAGCAGATCCAGTAACACATATTTATGAAGAAAGCATCACACATTAATTTAAAAAGCATCACACTTTCAAGTATCACATGTTTATACAGAAAGTATCACATAATAATTAAGAAAGCATCACACCCCTATCCTTCCTGTTTTCAAACGCGTGCAAGATGGACCATTGATCTAAGATCTAATGGATGAAATTCCTTCCTATCCTTCCTATTTTCACACCCTTCTTATTTGATCCTAAACCTATATATATATATATATATATATATATATATATATATATATATATATATATATATATATATATATATATATATATATATATATATATATATATATAGATAAGCCTAATAGAGCTAGTTATAACTAACATAAATTATAGCTAACTGTAAAATTTAACTATAGTTCTAACAACTTAATACACCTGTACAAGAATTAATAATAAGAGGACACATCCTTTCTTGATAGTCTGCTGTCCAAAACGTGTAGTTCACTGGTATAAGAAATCTGATCAACTTTCTTAATTAAATCTTGTAGTCTGCTGGTTTATGTATGCTTAGCCTTCATTCTTCCTTTATTCTAAATGCTCAGCCTTTTCCCTTAGAACTATTATTCTCAACACCCCTCAAACTAGGATGGGCTAAGCTCATGCCTAGTTTGTCTAATAACTCGTAAAAATGTGAAGAGGGAAGAATCTTAGTCAAGGAATCTGTGAGTTGATGCCTAGTAGGTAGATAAGAAAATTGAATTAAATCCTATAGAACCTTGTTCTTGTAAAGTGACAGTCGATTTTTATATGTTTTGTCTTGTCATGAAAGACATTGTTCTTTGCTATATAGATTGCGGATTGATTATCACAATGAAGTCTGATAGGTTTAAGATTATGCATTCCTAGCTCAGTTAGAAGCCTGACTAACCAACATACTTCAGATGCAGCTGCAATCATGGCTCTATATTCTGCTTCAGAGCTAGACCTTGAAATTGTACTTAGTTTCTTTGACTTCCAAGAGATTGGTGATTTACCTGGGAGAAGTATGTATCCTGTCATTGACCTCTAAGTATCAAGACATGCTCCCCAATCATTATCTGAGAATGCTTGTAGTGTAATCTGATTTGTGCTTGCAAGTTTGATACCTTGACCACATGTATTATGGACATATTTTAAAGTGTGTTTTAGGGCAATCCAGTGAGATTCTCTTAGGTCCTGCATGTATTGGCTCAAGGTTTGCACTGTTAATGATAGGTCAGGTCTTGTATTGGTTAGGAAGTTTAGTTTTCCTACCAAGTTTCTGTACTGTGTGGGATCATTTAAAGGTGTTCCTTCTGATGCGAAAAGTTAAATATTACTTGATAGGTGTGTGACAACCTTCTTGTAATTAGTATGACCATCATGTGCTAATAAGTCCTTGGTAACTTATTTTGATGTAGAACTGTCTCATAATCAGTGTATGATACCTCTGTGCCTAGAAAGTAGTTTAACCTCCCTAAATTCTTTATATTAAAGGTTTAATGTAAATGATGTTTAATTTTGGACATTTGTTCAGAGTCATTACCTGTTATAATAATATCATCCACATATACTGCAATAAAAATTGTCTTGCTTCTTAATGAACAAAGAATAATTATTCTTTGATTGATAATATTCTTGGTTGATTAGCTCTTGAGCTAATTTGGCAAACCACTGTCTAGAGGCTTGCTTTAAGCCATATAGAGATTTAATTAATTTATAAACTTGATTTGTTTCCTTATAATATCCTGGTGGAGGTAGTATGTACACTTATTTCTTGCGTTTCCCATGTAAAAAGGCATTATTGACATCTAGTTGACTCTAAAGACCATTTCTTACTTATAGCAATTGCAATGAGGCATCTAATGGTAGTTATTTTGACTACAAGTGAAAAGGTTTCATCATAATCAATTCCATACTTTTGATTATAACCTTTGGCAACTAATCTTGCTTTATATCTTTCTAGGGTTTCATGTGTTTTATATTTTGTTTTGAAATTTCATTTTGATTTTATGGGTTTTTTGTCTTTAGGTAGACTAACTAATTCCCATTTTTTGTTTTTCTGAAGAGCAAGAATTTTTAGGTCTATGGCTTTCTTTCATTTAGGTTTTAGTAATGCTTTTTGATAGTTATTAGGCTCAGAGTGTTGGATTTGAGTGACACTATTAAGAGCCTTGAATTCTACTATTCCACAAGAAAAAAAGAAGCTTCAAAGTGAGTTGTATAATGTAATATCTAGAATATTTTTACAAAAAATGAAAAAATGAAAAAATAAAAAAATAAAAAAATAAAACAATGAAATAAAAATAAAAATAGAAAATAAATGATTAATAATGGAAAATTTAGAAAGTAAAATTTTAAAATAAATTTGTTAAAACAAATAAGTTTTCATTCAAAACAAAAAAATAAAATTTAAATAAAATAAAATAAATAAAAAACGAAAAAATTTAGGAGTAGTTCTAATAAAAAAAATTAAATGAATTTGAAAAACCAAATTACACAGTTACTAAAGAAAAATTTAAAACTTCTTACATTTTCATGTATAACTTCTTTATTCCCCCGCTTCTCCCCGCTCTTTCCATCTAATTCTATTAACTATAATATTTTACGATTATAAATTAAACTATTTTACACTTTTAATCATTCATTGTTTTTATTGTCTTTGTTTCCTAAACACAAACAAATTAAATCTAGAGAAAATTCTTTGAGGTAATAATACTTGTTAATTATATAAATTTGTATTTGAGATGAAATAGATGTCAAAATTGTAATCCCACGTTTTTTTTTTTAGAAATTTTAAATCGGAGATTTTAAATTAGAGATTTTAAAACTTTAAAACTGATATTTTAAATCTGAAAATTAGTTTTTTTTTTTTACAAGGAAAACCGAAAATCAGTTTTTAAAACTGATACTTCCCCATCTCAATCCTTCCCACTACCTTCCACTAACCCCTAAATCTACCCTCAAATAACTGTCATACCCTATACTATAAATTAGACCTGTTACTAGAAAATTTCATTTATCAACTCTCAAAAGCTTTCCTTCCCATATTCTCTCTTGTTCAAAGAAAAAGAAAAACTCTTTTAAACAAAAGAAGACAGAATTTGAGATCAAAAGGTATGAATCTCACTTATTTCAAAGTGTTTTATTCCACCTCCTAATCTGAAAAATTTAAGAAAAAACACAAACAAAAAAAAATATTTATTTCTGACCTTCCGGCGAGAGAAGGACCACCGGAATGTCGCCGGCGTGGGACGGCTGTCACCGGCGCTGCCGGCCGGCAGTCACAGCCAGCCCCTGCTTCTTCTTTCTTTTCTCTCTCTTCTTTCCTCTCCTCTCTCTCTCTCTCTCTTTCTTTTCTTCCTGGTTCTTCGTGGGTTGAGACATAACCCTTATATTTCTTTTACTTATTTTCCTTTATAAATCTTTTTATTTAAATATTAATATTTAAACTTCTTTTTATTTAAAGCCTTAGTTTTCTTATATAGGCAGCTTATGAACGTTTACACCCGATCACGTAGACGTCAACAATCAAGTATCATGGCCGAAACACCTGAACAATTAGCTGCTAGGGTGAGGGTGCTTGAATAGTTGTCTCAGAACATAGGATTGCTAGTACAGAACCAAACTAACAATGGGAATAATGGGCACGATGACCCCCAAACAGTTATGGCTAAGAAGATTGCTACCTTAAAACCCCCTATCTTCGTTGGGAAAGAGGACCCTATGCTATTAAAGAGTTGGCTACGCGATATGGAAAAGATCTTTACGGCAAATGGGACACCCGAGACCCAAAAGGTTGACTAAGCCACATTTTACCTACGAGAGGATGCTGACACATGGTGGGAAACTGAGGGACATACCATTAGTGACCAACCAAACTTTGACTGGAATTCTTTTAAGGTTGCTATTAGAGGTCGTTTCTTTCCTGAGCATATTAGGAGACAAAAGTGCAGTGAATTCAATAGGTTGAACCAAGGAAAGTTTATGAGTGTCAAGGAATATGCCCATAAGTTTAATGAGTATGCTAGGTTTTGCCCTAACATGGTCCCTGATGAAGTTTCTAAGGCACAAAAGTTCGAGGATGGTTTAGCTTTCAGAATACAAACTAGGTTAGGAGGAAGTAACTCATCTACCCTTGCAGAGGCCTACTCTAAGGCTTGTAATATGGAGAGGATCTTACAAAGAGAAGAAGATGTTTTGGGAAGGAACAAGAGGAAAGACCAAAGTAATACGGATAGTCAAAATAATGATAAAAGACCTCGTTTTGGGAAAAATGGGGGAATGGTAGGAACAATCACCACGGAGGAGGACATCATAGTAGGAACTACCAAAACCCTAGGCAGAATGAGAACCAGCAAAGAAATGGTAACCAGAGGGCTTGGGTTTGTAAGAAATGTGAGAAGAGTCATTCGGGTTATACGTGTCAGGGTGAACAAATTAAGTGTTATTCTTGTGGCGAAGCTGGACATAAGGCAAACTTTGTCCCACGAAGGCAAGGTGGAAATCAACCAGGGCAGGATGGACACAATAAGGGCTATAACAACAATGGCGGAGGAACTAGGAACCAGAACTTCAACAACAACCGCTCGAACAATACTCAGGCAGGAAATGGTTCGACAAACAACACCAACAACAATCAGCACAACAATGGCAACAATGGAAATGGAGGACGCAACTTCAATGGGAGACTCCACGTTATGAGTAAGAGCGAAGCTGATTCGGACGCCAACGTTGTGACGGGTACTTTTCTTGTAAACTATAAACCTGCTTTTGTACTCTTTGATTCTGGTGCTTCACATTCCTTTTTATCTCGATCTTTTATCGAAAAACATTCCTTTAAACCTTTTTCCTCATGTCAAGCTAAGGTAACCACACTCTCAGGTGAAACCTTTCTTAGTAGGAACCTTTACCTAGATATGCCTATTGTTATCTCTGAAACCGAACTACCCGTAAACCTTATTGAGTTTAATTTAAAGGACTTCGATTTGGTTCTGGGGATGGATTAGTTAAGAAAGTATCAGGCTAAGATCGATTGTGCTAAACAGAGAATCACCTTTAGAGGCCCTAAGGGAAATAAACTAACCTACCAAGAAACAACCTATGAACCACCAAAGATCAAGCTTATCTCTGCCTTAAATCTCCAAACCCATCTTAGGAAAGGCTACCCCGTATATTTGTGCCATGTAAAGGACACGAGTATGAAGAGGACGAGTTAGGAGAGATACCTGTAGTCAAGGAGTTTGTTGATGTGTTTCCAGATGAGATCCCAGAAATGCCGCCTGTGAGAGAGTTAGATTTCAAGATTGATTTAGTCCCGGGAACAGGACCCATCTCAAAGGCACCTTATAGGATGGCACCTCCCGAGTTGCAAGAGTAAAGGTACAACTTGAGGATTTGCTGGATAAAGGGTATATAAGACCGAGTGTATCACCTTGGGGAGCCCCAGTATTGTTTGTGAGGAAGAAAGATGGAACGTTGAGACTATGCATCGATTATAGAGATTTGAATAGTGTGACGGTGAAGAATAAGTTTCCACTTCCGAATTGAAGACTTGTTCGATCAACTTAGGGGTGCAGGAGTATTTTCAAAGATAGATTTGCGATCGGGTTATCATCAATTGAGAATTGCAGAGGAGGATATAGCCAAAACAGCTTTTCGAACAAGGTATGGTCATTATGAGTTCACAGTCATGCCTTTTGGACTCACTAATGCGCCTGCTGTCTTTATGGACCTTATGAATAGGACTTTCCAGCCTTATTTGGATAAGTTTGTAGTTGTTTTTATTCGATGATATTTTGGTATACTCTAAGGATCAAGAAGAGCATGAGGCTCATTTGAGGAAAGTTTTGGAGACCTTAAGGGAAAATAAGTTGTATGCAAAGTTTTCGAAAGTGTGAATTCTGGTTAGAAAAAGTAGCATTTTTGGGGCATGTGAATCACAAAAGATGGAGTAGCGGTAGATCCCAAAAGGTTGAAGCAGTGATGAATTGGCCTACACCAACTAATGTGACAGAAGTGAGAAGTTTCTTGGGTTAGCCGGATACTATAGGAGATTTGTGAAGAATTTTTCTAGAATCGCTCAGCCTATGACTAACTTGATGAAGAAGACCACTAAGTTCCAATGGGACGAGAAGTGTGAAACGGCATTTCAAGAGTTAAAAACAAGGCTTACTTCTGCTCCTGTGCTGACTTTACCGAATGAAAGTGGAGAATATGAAGTTTATACGGATGCATCTAAGAATGGACTAGGTTGTGTGCTTATGCAAGATGGAAAAGTGGTAGCATATGCTTCACGACAACTTAAGCCGCATGAGAAGAATTACCCTACACACGACTTAGAGTTGGGAGCCGTAGTCTTTGCATTGAAAATTTGGAGACATTATTTGTTTGGGGTAAAGTGCAAGATTTATACTGATCATAAGAGTTTGAGGTTCTTGTACACGCAAAGGGATTTGAATAATAGACAAAGACGATGGTTAGAGCTCATTAAGGATTATGATCTGAATTTGAATTATTGTGAAGGAAGGGCAAATAAGGTAGCTGATGCTCTGAGTAGGAAGAAGTCATACAATGAATGCATTGATTCTGGCAGATGAATTGTGTGAAGAGATTCGAAGGATGAACTTAGAGGTAGTAGAGTATGGATATGTGGATACTCAGTTGAATGGAATAATGGTCAAGCCCGACATTTTTGAGGAAATTAGAGTGAAGCAAATTACGGATGACTGGTTAACTAAGTTGAAGAAGTTAAAAGAGGATGGTCAGGCACCTGAGTTTGAAGTGATGAAAATGGTGTAATGAAGTATAAAAGAAGATGGTGCATACCGCATGATGAGGATCTTAAGACTAAGATTATGACGGAAGCCCATAATTCCCCGTATTCAGTACATCCTGGTGGTGATAAGATGTACAAGGATCTTAAGAAGAACTTTTGGTGGCCAAACATGAAGCGTGAAGTTGCAGACTATGTGGCGAAGTGTCTAACATGCCAGAAAGTGAAAATTCAACATATGAAACCGGGGGGAAAATTGCAACCATTAGAAGTACCTGGATGGAAATGGGAGTCGATTTCGATGGACTTTGTAGTAGGATTGCCAAGGTCGAAAACAGGAAAGAATGCCATATGGGTGATAGTGGATCGATTAACAAAAACAGCAAGGTTTATAGCAATGAAGAATACTTGGACAATGCAACAGATGGCAGATGCATATTTTCAGGAGGTAGTGAGATTGCATGGTGTGCCTAAGGACATTGTATCGGATAGAGATTCGAGATTTCTATCCAAATTTTGGAAGATGTTACAGGAAGCAGTTGGCACGATATAAAGTTCAGTACTGCGTTTCATCCAGCAACAGATGGTCAGACAGAGAGAACGATTCAGACTCTTGAGGATTTGTTAAGAGCGTGTGTTATGGATTTTGGAGGATCTTGGGAGGATAATCTGAGATATGTAGAGTTTTCTTACAATAACAGTTTTCATTCTAGCATAGGAATGGCACCTTATGAAGCTCTATATGGAAGGAAGTGTAGGAGTCCTATATGTTGGAATGATGTTAATAAGTCGTTGGGGTTAGGACCAGAAATGATTGAGGAGACTACTAGGAAGGTAAAGATGATTCAGGAACGTATGAGGGCGCGCAAGATCGTCAGAAGTCGTATGCAGACAAAAGGAGGAGAGCGTTAGAGTTTGAAGTAGGTGAAAAAGTTTTGCTCAAAGTGTCACCAACCAAGGGTGTCATGAGATTTGGTAGGAAGGGTAAATTGAGTCCACGTTTTATAGGTCCTTATGATATTTTGGAACGAATTGGGGAAGTAGCCTATAGATTAGCCTTACCTATGAACCTAGCCAAAGTCCACAATGTCTTCCATGTATCCCAACTCCGAAAATATATCCATGACCCTTCCCATATCATACAACCTGAAACCATTGAACTTGATGAAACCCTTACCTTTGAAGAAAAACCAGTAAAAATCCTTGATACCAAAACAAGATGTACCCGGAACAAAGAAATTAAGTTGGTTAAGATATTATGGACGAACCAACAAACCGAAGAAGCAACATGGGAAACCGAAGTTGACATGAGAAAGCGGTACCCCAAGCTTTTCGAACAGGTACGTCGAGTTTCGAGGACGAAACTTTTTAAAATAGGGGGGGTGATGTGAGTCTATCATACCGTCCAAGTTTATTTTTTGAGTTTAAGCTTTAAGTTCGAGGACGAACTTTTGTTTTAAGGGGGA
>CM025927.1:13213387-13230936 GCA_000753965.2 Amaranthus hypochondriacus
ATATATATTATATATATATAGTATTACATGAATAGGTATACTTTTATTATGCGTTTCAGTTCAATGAGAAAGTGCGTAGGGAAATTGGATCTATAGCGAGAGCCACATATCTGAAATGGAGAGCAGTAAAGGTACACAACACTATTATATATATATATATATATATATATATATATATATATATATATATATATATATATATATATATATATATATATATATATATTAGTGTGTTGAAATAGTTAGAGTCGAAAAAAATAAACATATGCTTGATATTATTTGTTAAGTTGCGATTTTAAGCGTTTTGAAGCGTTTTCGACAGTTTCGCGCATAAAGTAGCTCAAACGTGGATTGTTATGCATGAAACTTGATACGCAACACTATGTTTTATATATATTATTGTTTTGAAATGGTTAAAGTCGAAAAAAATAGTCATATGCTTTAAATTACGCGTTAAGTTGCGTATTTTAGATTTTTTAAGGTTTTTCGGCATTTTCGCTCATAAAGTAGCTCAAACATTGTTTTTTATGCATGAAAGTTGACACCAAACACTATATTATATATTATTGTGTTGAAATGGTTAGAGTCGAAACAAATAGGCATATGCTTGATATTAAGTGTTAAGTTGCGATTTTAAGCGTTTTGAAACGTTTTCAGCACTTTCGCGCATAAAGTAGCTCAAACGTGGTTTGTTATGCATGAAACATGACACACAACACTATTTTATAAATATTATTGTGTTAAAATGCTTAGAGTCGAAAAAATAGGAATATGCTTCATATTACGTGTTAAGTTGCGATTTTAAGCGTGTTGAATCGTTTTCGGCACTTTCGCGCATAAAGTAGCTCAAACGTGGTTTGTTATGCATTAAACTTGACACACAACGCTATTTTATATATATTATTGTGTTGAAATGCTTAAAGTAAAAAAAATAGGCATATGCTTGATATTAAAAGTTAAGTTACGATTTAGCACGAATGTTACACAAAAAAATAACTATGACATAAATTTTAAAGTGTTCTTTTTTTATAACATAGTATCATTTTTTGTATATATAGTAACTAAAAATAATCAAACAAAATCCTTCTCATCCTTCTCATTTAAAAATCCTTCTCATTTGATCCTCAATCTATATATATATATATATACACACACACACACACACACACACACACACACCACACACACACACACATATATATATATATATATATAGGAAGAAGTTCCGGTGAGAATCATCCTTATATGAGAACCGTGAGAATCAATTAGCCTTACAAAAAAGTGTTACTTTTTACTAAAAGGTGTTACTGATTTTTATGATACTATTAGGCAAAAAAATGTTACATAGTATCATTATAAAACTATGGTTACAATTGAGCCAAAAACACATAATTGTAAAAGTAACTATGTTACACAGAAAAGTTACTATATCAAAAATTTTAAAATGTCCTTATTTTATGACATAGTATCATTTTTGTATACATAGAAACCAAACAAAATCAAACAAAAATCCTTCTCATCCTTCTCATTTTAAAATCAAACAACATATATATATATATATATATACATATATATATATATATACATATATATATATATATATACATATATATATATATATATATATATATATATATATATAATATATATATATATATATATATATAAAAGAAAATAAGAAACATTTGGCAAAACCTTGTATTTCATGGAGTTAGGCAAGCAAAAATGAAGTAAGAGAAGTTAGGCACCGTTCCATACATATCCTGCAAGTATCACACGCATTCGGTGGAGTGAATAATAATTCGGCTGAGTATGTCGTATTCGACCGAATGAATATAACAATTCGGTCGAATGTTTACTACCCGTAGAAATTTTTCTACCAATATTCTGGCGAATAGCTTTCATTCGGTCGAATGAATCCATGATTCGGGCGAATGATGTCAATTTTCTACGTTTTTTATTTTTGCACGAGCCAATTTTCGAGGGTTATTTTTTGGGCTTCTTTGCCTCATATCTTAGGGCAATAAATACCCCAATTTTCCGTACTCAAACTCCATGCATACTTTGAGAGAATCACTCTCAACTTAAAATATCATTTTATCGCTTTCTATTTAAAATGCATGCCCTAGTTTAGTGTTCTTTCTCTCTCATTTTCATTTAAGCTTTGTAATCTTACATTCTTTCCATTCAAGTTTTAAGTTTAAGTAAGGTTATCTTTACCTTAATGTTTCTTGCTTTCAATACATTCATTTTGATGTTCTTTAATGCTTTCTTTACATTTGCCTTGAGTATATTACTTGATTTTTTGTTCATTTGTTCTTCAATGTTGCTCTTGTTTCATTTATTACTTTAATTTGTAGAGTAGCTGGTAGTTACATCAATTTCTTTGTTTTTGTTTCTTGTTGATTTATTTCTTATCTTAATGCTTTCAATCATGTTTTCTTTCATTTGCTTTGTTCTAGTAGCTTTCATTATATGTGAGTAGTTTCTTTATGGGTTTTGCTTTGGTGAAACTCTAGGTTTAGTGATTGTTGTTCATGTGTTAGGTTAGGGTTCAAGTTTGTTGTGGATTGTTTGGTTGATACTCGTTACGAATCTTGTCCTGCCACTCTTGAAGAGACATAGGACGATTATGGGTCGTTCACATGGCTATATGTCACCAACTTCCTCTCGCTATCTAGAGTGTCTCGATCGATCTACTTTCGATCTCCCTTGACCTAGCTCTCCATGAGAACATAGAACCGACCTAAGGTGGATCCTCACACAAGCCAACTAAAGCAACTAATACATGAATTGAGGTATGAGGAACAACAGGAGAAAATACTTCAGTGAAATCGATGCCTTCCTATTGATGTAATACACGAACCACAAATCTTGCTTTATATACCATGCACTTTAAACACCAGGGATGCCTTACTTTTTTTTAAAAAAATCCACTTACAACTAATAACTCGTTTGCCTACTAACAACTTCACTAGATCCCAAGTTACATTCTTGTGAAGACTCTCGACTTCTTCTTGTATAGCTGCAATTGTTGTATCATCAGATGAGATAGCCTCAGAATAATTTCTAGGTCCATCCTCTTTCACTTATCTCTTTGGGAACAATTAATGCATAAGCTATGTTGGGAGATTTTTCTATAAGTTGTTGAGTCGATTTTCTTGGTCTCTATTGTGGACGATCTTGATCCATTAACCACAAATGTAGTAAGCCTCTTCGTAAAGGTGGACGTTGCTTTTCTGGATCCATATGTTGACTAGTACCATCAACAATTGTGGTTTGATATTCTTAATCCATAAAGGTGAACGTCTTTCTTCATAGTAGGAACTTCAAGCTCAAACTCCACCTTCTCTCGATCATCCTCATGATCATAATTAGAACAAACTACAATATCCTTTCAAGAAGATGACATGACATTTTCATGACGACTATGAAATGTTTAATTTACTAGACTCATGGTCACATAAACCATATCCTTTAACCCCGAAGTCATAACCTAAGAAAATGCACTTCTTAGGACGAGGTTCCTATTTTCCCTCGTTTACATGTGAATAAATAGGACACCAAAATATTTTGAGATCAAAATAATCAGTAGGGCCGACCAAACTTTTTCGTAAATATTCATCAAATATAGTCATCATGTTATGACATTTTCCTTTAGAGGGTACTTTCCATGGACCCCAAAATTGTAATGAATGTAATTTAAAGTACATTTTGTTCTATGAATAGCTTTTGAAAAACTTACCTTCGTCTGCTTACCAAAAATACAATGCTCGCAGAAATCAACCTTACCAGTACAATGGTTACCAATATGATCCTCTTTCTTGAGAATTTGAATTCCCTTCCCAATCATGTGGCCATGCCTCATATGCTACAGCTTGGTGTTGTCTTTGTTTAGATGATGTAATTGTTGCAAATGTTGTAAGAATTGAACCCTCTATCACATACAAACTACCATATCGAATTGCCTTTAGTATTACAAGAGTTCCTTTGAACAGCTTTAGAACACCATCTTCAGCTGAGTACTGGCACCTATTAGTGTTCTTATAACTTCATCATGTGTTTTGATTTTGATTGTTCCTTTACCGACAACTTTGCATTGAACATTATTACCCATTAAGAAAGGACCACCATTAACTGGTTCATAGGTGGTAAATAAGTCTACATTAGGAGACATATGAAAAAAACAACAATAATTAAGAATCCATTCATACGTAGACCTTTGCTCAAGGCCAGCAGCTACAAAACAATCCCCATCAGATTTGGTCTTAACAAAACTAGCTTAGACGAATTTTTCGGGTTGCTTTTTTTTCCTTTGCCTTTTTCTGTTTTGTTTGTTTTTTTGGTATCAAATTTTTGTTTTGACAAAACATTGGACCTGACATCATCAAAGGTTAAAGTAATATAATTATCGTACAACATTATTTCTTTGAAACATTAATTCTTTGAAGTGCCTATATGATGGTGGAAATTAAACAATGAGAGGTAAAACTTTATTCCCAACCTTGAGTGTTGTTTGAAAGCATCATCATCCATTGCTCAAACTTATTATGAGTAGCACCATTGCTAATACTCACCATAAACATTATCACGATGCTCATGGTAAGCAATAGAGAACCGTTATTTATCTTTTTCTCCGCCATAGAAATAAACAAGCTAAGTGTAAGAGTGTTTAAGTGAATATATTTTTAGTTTAGTACTTCTTGAAGTCGTGATATGGTAGAGGTGAATGTAATGGTTTTTATAGTAATAACTACCTTCCTTTTGTTTTTCAATCATAAAGATGTAAGAATAATATTCCATTATTATGATTTGAAAAGAGCATTAGTTCCAATCACCTGATCTTATAAATAGAGCACCGATAACTGCATGATAAAAAAGAAGTGAACGTGTTAGGGTAATGTTTAGCTGTGTGAATTTAGTTAAACCAAGAAGTCAAAGTCAACTCTTGACCTCATCTGTTGACTGACTCTTAGTCAAGGTCAGAGTTTCTTACTTCCAGCAGAAATAACCGCCATGTAATCTCCAGGTAGTTATCGGTCTTCTACAGCAACCGCCTATTTCCCAAAATAGGTATCTCCAACCTCCCATTTCGAGTCCCTTCATGAGTAATCGCTGCAGGGGAGTATATAAAGGGGAATGGTTACGATAACCACCCCCAAACCTTCATTACGATATCGAAACTCTACCAAAATTCCCTCAGATAGTTACCTCCTGCTTCACCACTTCCGCTGGTCGGTAACCACCACATTAAACACCCTTATATACTCTTTTCTATTCATTATTCACTTACTTTTTCCCTATTCCGTTATCTAACTTGAGCGTCGGAGAGGGTTTCTGGGAAAACCCCCCGGGCAAGGCTAACTTGTTGTTGTGTAGGACAAACGAACCGCTTTTAGGAGGTGTCGCTTCCCAGCTTGACCGACGTTTGACCACTGTACAACTTCCACTTCAGGTATCTCACGTGCCTTGCACACTTCCTCGTTTCATAATGGAAACAGTTTGGCGCCGTCTGTGGGGACTTCTTGAACAAAAAGTCATGGCTCCCAAAAAAGTTCAAACACAAACTGCCACCGTGCACAGTACAGATACAGACACATCTGCAGGACAGGCCAACAATCAGGCCGTGACCCGCCGTGATCTGGACATGCTGGCACAAAACCTGACAAATGCTTTCGCTGAACAACTTCGCGCGGCAATCAGCGCCAACACCGCTAATCCTACTCCGCAGGTGTTGGGCGATATGGCCGCTCAAATAGAAGACTTAAGGAGAAGGATGGATCCTCCCAACAATTCACAAAGGCAGGACAACTCTCAAAGGATGGATAGCTCCCAAAGGCAGGATGACTCTCAAAGACAAGATGACAGGGAGACGATGGCCTCCCGGTCCAGCCGCAGAAATTGGCAACGGAGAGAGAGAGCCCGCCGCCAAAAAAGTTTGTCCTCCCAGGGCGAATCCAGACCACAAACCCAGGATGCTAGAAATTATCTGAACGAAAAAAGATCTCAACGTTCGCAGAACACTCAGTCACTGATAGACAAAAAGAGGGAAGAGAGGAGGACACAACAGTTCTCCGGATCTAGCCATCCACCTAGCATTCCTCAGGAACAGAATCACCCGGAAATTAGGCTTGGAGGACCTCAAGATGCCCCCATGTTGCTAAATTCCCCCCTTTCCGCTGAAATCTTGGCAACGCCTAATCTTGCTAAGATTAAAATTCCTGCCATGAACTCTTTTGACGGAACCACTTGCCCTGAAGAACATGTTGTGGCGTATAAAAACTTGATGCTGTTGTATACCACCTGTCAAGCTTTGCTGTGCAAATTCTTTCCCACCACACTAAGTGGTATTGCCCTCAACTGGTATACCTCTCAACCCGCGGGATCAATTCGCACCTTCGCACAGTTGGAAGCCAAATTCGTAAATCACTTTGTTGCTTCCAAGAGGCAAGAAAAATCCAACTTCCACCTGCTGAGCATTGTACAGCCGGAAGGAGAGTCCGTGGCCACGTACTTGAAAAGTTCCAAGAAGCCGTTCTGGAAGTGACGGATCTTGAAGATTCCGTGGCACTCAACGCCCTGATCAACGAAATGCGAACTCCAAAGTTAAAATTCCAACTTGTGGAGATCAGGTAAAGAGCTATGCCGAAGCAATGAGGCAATGCCAAAGTTACATCACCGCTTCTGAGATATGTCAGGCCCATGATACTAAGAAAAGAAAGCATGATAAAGGAGCAGCATCCAATCATCCTCAAAAGGCCCACCGGGAAGATCACCAGTCACGGAGGTATAGAGGCTACCCTCCACGGCACCACGGACCCCCTTCTGATATGGGACCACCGCGGCATAGACAAGTGTATGTTGCGGAGGAGTCGAAGACGAGGCACTTGAGAGACAGAGGAGAAGATTCCCGCTTTAACACCAACCGGCGGGATATCTTCTTCGCTGTTCAAGATGCCCTCCCGGCACCTCCTCCTACTACTACACCAGCGGACCGCCGTAATTATGACCTGTACTGCGACTATCATCGCGAATACGGTCATACCCTTAAACAATGCAGAGAGCTCAAACGTATACTGCATCAGATGGCGGAGGAAGGAAAGTTAAGCAGATTCTTGAGAAAGGACTACTCCTCCCGCAACAATAATGAAAGATCATACCGCCCCAGACCTAAACCTCGCAAAGAGGAAGAGAGAAAAGAAAGCTCTACTGATACACGGGGAGTCATCAACATGATTGTGGGAGGTTTCAATGAAGAATACCCAACAATTAAGGTTGTCAAGGACAGCGTTCATACACTGATGAAAGGCCCCCCAAAGACGCCCTCTAAAGGTCCCGTCATGAGGTTCGATTCTAATTTGTCTAAGCGAGTCCTAGTAGATACTGGCAGCACGGCATACCTTATCACTATGGACTGCCTGAAACAAATGAAGTTCGAGGAGAAACACTTGCAGCCTTTTGATAAGCCCCTCATAGGCTTTGGAGGCAACCAAGTCGTTCCCTTGGGCACCATCACTCTCCCGGTGCGAGTAGGCGAGAAGAATAACTGCAGATCATTGCCCATCCGATTCACAGTTGTCAATCTTAACTTCCCCTACAACGCCATCATGGGGCTGCCTCTCATCAACAAAATCAAAGCGATCATATCACCACATCAACTCCTATTGCAGTTTGAACAGGATGACGGAAAAGTTGGAATCCTTCGAGGGGATCAGAAGGCAGCACGTCAGTGCCTCATTAACTGTCTGAAGCATGACAGTGCTCCCGGAGTACCCCCAAAAGGAAGCGAGAAGAACAAAACCAATCAATCATGAGTGTTTACCTGGACAATCTCAATGTCTCGGAAAAACCTCAACCACTGGAGCAGTATGAAGTAGTTCAGATGTTTGAAGGAAAGAGAATAAAAGTAGGGAAGGCCCTACCAGAGGCAGTAAGACACGATGTCTTGGCAGTCATTGCCGAGTTCCGTGATATCTTTGCTTTTGCTGTGGAAGAAATGCCCGGAATGCCGCCGGAGATAATGTGCCATAAACTAGATATCAAACCGAGTTACAAACCTGTTAAGCAAAAGCTACGGCACCAGGGCAAAGAAAGAATAGAAGCAGCCAGGGAGGAAGTGGCCAAGCTATTAAAGGCCGGATTCATCCGAGAATGTCAATGCTCTGAATGGTTATCCAACGTGGTGTTAGTCAAAAAACCGAACGGCAAATGGCGAATGTGTGTTGACTTCACCGACCTCAACAAGGCTTGCCCAAAAGATGATTACCCTTTGCCCAAAATTGACCGCCTTGTGGACTCCACAGCGGGACACGCCCTCCTCAGCTTCATGGATGCCAATGCTGGCTATCACCAAATCCCTCTGACACCAGAAGATCAACCTCATACCGCTTTCATTACAAACGCCGGTGTATACTGCTATAAGGTCATGCCGTTTGGACTGAAAAACGCGGGGGCAACCTATCAGAGGATGGTGAATAAAGTTTTCAACTCCCAGATAGGGAGGAATTTGGAAGTCTATGTAGATGACATGATCACAAAGAGAAAACAGGATAAAGATCATGCCGCGGACCAGAGAGAAACCTTCATGACCCTCCGTAACAATAAAATGTGGCTTAATCCCGACAAGTGCGTCTTTGGGGTTACCGGGGGGAAATGCCTTGGGTTCTTGGTGGACGAAAAGGGGATAGAAGCTAACCTTGATAAAATTCAAGCAATCCTAACGATGAAATCTCCCAAAATAGTAAAAGAAGTTCAAAAACTAATCCGGATGTGTTGCTGCCCTGGGAAGATTCATGTCAAAATCGGCGGATAAATGCTCGGCCTTCTTCAGGATCCTCAAACAAACAAAATTTGAGTGGACCGAAGAGGCGGAAGCGGCATTTAACAGCCTGAAGGCCTACCTTGCTTCTCTTCCAAAGTTAGTCTCCCCCATAGAAGGAGAAACTCTAATCCTTTATGTCTCTATATCAGAGTACTCAGTCTCAGGAGTCCTGATAGCAGAAAGGGAAAAGAGCCAGTTACCGGTGTACTACATAAGCCATGTTTTCCGCGGCTCCGAAGGGAATTACAGCGAAGTTGAGAAAGTGCTGTTTGCTGTCATAATGGCAAGTAGGAAATTGAAACCCTACTTCCAGTCCCATCAAATCCGAGTCAGAACTAATCAACCCCTTAAAAAGGTCTTGAAGGCAAAAACCAATCAAGCCGTATCTCCGACTGGGCCAACCAATTGTCAGACTACGGGATAGAAAAAAGCCCAAGCCCTGGCTGACTTCATCGTAGAAAGCACAGGGCCCGCACCATGCGATTCTAACCAAGAATGGAAACTGTACGTGGATGGTTCATCTACCAAAGTGGCCAGCGGGGCGGGGATACTCATCATCTCCTCCGCCGGCACCAGGTTAGAACGAGCAGTGAGGTTTGAATTCGCTGCCTCCAACAATGAAGCTGAATATGAGGCCCTCATCTTGGGGCTGACCATCTGCTACGAATCCGGGGCAAAAAGTCTGTCAGCATTTTCAGACTCCCAGCTGATTGTAGAACAGGTGAAAGGCGAGTTCGAGGCAAAAGACGAAGGCATGAAAATGTACTTGGCGAAGGTACAAGAGTTGGTTGGGAAATTTGAAAAATTCTCACTATCTCACATACCCCGCTCTGATAACGCTCAAGCAGATTCATTAGCAAGGTTAGCGAGTTCAGCAGATTCATCCAAAGCCCGGGACATTGTGTGGGAAGTCCTTCCTAACCCCAGCATCAATGTCATGGTAAACGTGATAGACAGATCAGAAACATGGATGGAACCACTGGTTAAGTATCTCGAGAATCAAATTCTCCCGGATGATGACAATGAGGCTGGGCAACTGCACAAGAGGAGCAAATGGTTTGAGTATCTTGATGGAACATTGTACAAAAAATCCTACACACATCCCCTCCTAAAGTGTGTTACCCCAGAGGAAGGCAATTACATCCTCCGAGAAATCCACGAAGGAGGATGCGGGATCCATTAAGGGATAAGGACCGTGATCAGCAAGGTGGTTCGAAACGGATATTATTGGCCCACTCTCAGGCAAGACGCTGAAAACTTGATACGCCAGTGCTCAAAATGCCAGTTCTTCTCCAAGGTATCAAAGAAACCTACAAGCTTCCTTACTACCATGCAATCAGTGCTGCCCTTTGTAGAAACACTTAGAGAATTTGAACGCAACAAGAAGGGAGGGGGTGAATTGTTGTGTAGCCTTTAGGAGTATTTTTGCCCTGTTTCTTGCGGAATTTTACAATGATAAAATACTCAAAGCAATAAAAAGAAACTTAAAAGAACACAAAGATTTAACGTGGAAACTTTCTTGGCCTTGAAAGAATGAAAGCCACGACCACTTCGGATTTTAACTTTTCTTATTAAATTTTATGTAATTTACAACTCTATTACATAAAACTTTTCTCCTTCTCTTCTCTAGGCCTAATTCTCTTCTTCTCCTTCTCGGTTCTCCTTCTCGTTTCTTTTTCTCTCTTTACAAGATTTCTCACAATTCCCCTTAGACTTCCCAAGTCTAAATTACACACTCATAAAAACCCTTACAAAATAATTCTCTAAAATTGGATGAAAACAAAGAATTGCACAAGGAAAAATTGATTGAATTAATTGTCAATTAAGAACAACTTATCTTTTTCCTTTTCTTGATTTTTTCTCTCTTAATTCTTGAAGGGGGCACTCGGCAGTTCTTAATTGTGCCGGATACATATGTATTTATACGCCAACAAGAATTAGAAATAGCCTTAATCCCATGTTCCAAGGATGTGGGATCGTGGGTGTATGAAACTTGGAGGTTACTCCAAGTACACGGTTAGGTTTAAGCCAAGAATAGTAAATTGTATTTTTGTGGAGATAAAATAGGATCTAAGATATTTAATTCCTCTAAAATAGGTAGTTATTTTTAGCCAACTAAAACCTTTGTGCAAGTCTAAGTTTCAACCGTACAAGCCAATAAAAGAAAAATAAAAATAAAAATTTATTTCCCTATTCTCTGTTGACTTATTTCTCTGACTCGTTGCGTTGGGAACACCGTGTTGTCTCCGTCTGGACTGACTTTAATTTTATCAAAACTGGAACTGGTCCATGCGACTCAATTGTTTGACTTTGACGTGCAATGTTCTTCCACAACTTTCTTAGGCACCATCGACGATCGTGACAATCGGATATATGACCTATAAAACAATGTCTAAAATATTTTGTTTGTTTATAATTGTTAAGTCATCATCAAAACTCAAATGGGCCAACAAATTCCCCCTTTTTGATGATGGCAAACTTATAAACAAACTTAATTAAAAACATAGAGTAAAACAACTAATTTGAACATGCTAGAGATTAAGACAAGTTCAAATACATTTAGTAAAATAAATCATTACAAATAATTTACTAAGCAATTAATCAAACATATTACTCTAATATTAATTTTTGAAACTTTTTCGAAAATCATGTGGTTAAGCATGACTCAAGTTTTCAAAATTAAGTATAACAATTAAAAACAATAAATTAAACACAATAATATAAGCAACTCCAATATTATGAAGTTTTAAGAATCTTTATGTGAAACATAAGTGATAAGCATAATTCAAATAATCAATTTGATGGAGACAGTAACTTAATCATCTTGAAAACTTTAAGCAATATCAACTATTAAGCACAAAACATAAAACATGATCCCACAAAGACAAAGTCTAAGAGTTTAAGTATAAGCATGCACAAGACTCATTCTTAAGTTTGTTGCCTTTCTTCCCCCTTTTGACATCAATAAAAAAGTAGGGGTTTTTATCAAACCACAGCACTAAGGCAAGCGTTAGACAAATTAAGAAAGTAAGCAGCAAACCACAAAGCAAATACCAAGACATAATCAGGAATGCAAGCACCAATATCATAGACCATAAGATAAAGATGCAAAGATGATAACATAGTAGCATAATCGTCATGAAATAAAATTACATATGGGCGTACCCCAACGCGGTACAAAAAAAATAGTAAATTGTTCGGTGAAATAGTTGATGAGGCCAACAAAAGTTAAATATTACATATACTGTTTGAATAAGCAGACAGAGGGGATCAAGGGGCAGTCTCTTCATCGATAAATTCGGTTTGCACTTCCACCGTGTCCAGTTTGCACCAAGACGGATTCCATCTGAGTGAGCTGGTCAGTGAGTGATGCAAGTGAAACACGAACTTCATCCTGAAAAGCAATTAACTGAGACTGAAAATCAATAAACTTGGAGAGCAAAAGATCTAGGGTAGCTGGAGGAACAGAGGAACATCAAAACCAGTGTGTGGAGAATGATACAGGTGAGGTGAAGTTAGGTGGTGTTGTGTGAATGGGTGATGATGTGATGATAGTTTAGGAGGTAGGGATATTGATAGGCTCGTTTGAAGGCTTAGAGGAAGCATTGTCATCCAAACTCGCAAGACGTTTTGAGGCCAACCTACGACTTTTCCTAGGCTCCTCATGATGTGGCTTTGCAACCTCTTCCTCTTCTGAACTATCACTGGAAGCTTCTTCCTCAAGTTCACGTTTGTCCTCTCCCTTTGAAACTTCCCCCTCAGTTTGTGCTTGCACCTCTTCCTCATTCACCTCTGCCTTATCAGAATTGGCAGAGGGAACAGCTTCCTGACCCCTTTTCTTTTCTTCCTCCTTCTCCTCTTCTTTTACTTCTTTTTCTCCCTCGTCTTTATATTCTTTTTTCTTATCTTCTCCTCCCTGCTCATCATCAGAACTCACTTCTTCCACTTCCTCTATGGCATTTTCTAGAATTCCCTTCTCATTTAATTGAAGGTGCAAGTTAGTAAGACACTTTGCACCGATTTTATTATTCGCGCTCATTGGAAATTCCAATCCATCCAGAGGTACCCCAAACTTCTTAAAAATGTGTGTTAACAACCCGCCATAACCTACCATTGTGTTCTTTTCAATACAGTCGGCTAAATGAGAAATCATCAAGGATGGAAAATTGATTTTGATGTGGTTAGCCAAACAATAGATGAGGGTAGCGTCACGAAGGTTTACCTCACTACGCTTGGAATTGCGTGGCAAGATAAATCTCCTGGCAATGTTGTATAGAAGTTTGTGGAGGGGAGACAAGGAGTTGTGACTAAATCGTTTTTTCTCATTAACTCCCAAAAATTTTAGAACGGTTTTTTCATTAATCCCAGAGAAGACAATTTTTGAGCCCACGTAGTATGTGTAAAACCCAACGGCAGGAACCCCAAACCAATCTCCTAACATCAAACTATTAAATTCAATTTTAATATCCTTGATTGTACTAGAACATACCCCATTATCAATCGAAAAGTTCTGAATAAATTCTCGCATAAGGTGTGGATAAATTGAATTGCAAGAAAAATTACCCATTAATTCTCCCAACCCTGATTACTTAGGATTGCATGTAATTGAGGGAAAGGAGTAGAATCATACCAATATTTGTCTAAACCAAACCAACAGACATTTCTTTTGCGACCTCGTCTGCAATGTCAGGGTCCACCACCTTGGCCCTTTTTCCCGGCTTGGATGACGAGCTTCCTTTAGTGGTAGAAAGGGTTCTTTTGGTACCGGCATGCATGGGTTTGGTTGATTTAGGTTTAGTTGATGGTGTTGACGATTGTGGAATGTCGTGTGAAGATGAGGGATGGATGATTTGGAGTGGTTCTGGTTGAGTAAACTTGGGCGTTTTGCCTTGAACGTTCTTGTTGGATGAAGTTTTGGGAGTTTTCATGGTTGTAAGATGGATGAAGATTAGGATTTGAGAGAGAGAAAGATGAAATGTGAAGAGGGTAGCCGGTTTAGTGTAATGAGTAGTACAAGTTGTAGGGGTTATGAGTTTGTGAGTGATGGATGGGACGTGAGAGAGTGTGGGGGGTTTTAAATGTGTGAAGGGACGGTTTATGAAAGGTTTGTACTACTTCCAATTGACGGTTTTGCATGTGTATTAGGAGGTGTAACGAGTAGTTATCAAATTTTTTAAGGATAGGTTCGTTGAATGTAGCGGTTTAAGTAACTGATTTTCGAAACACCCCGATGATCCGTCTTCCACTTTTTAAATTAAGTTGGCTCATCGAAAAAAAAATTAAATGCTGGAATTTAAGTGAAGTAAAAATAATAATTTTTTTTTTCATTTTATAATATGTGGTTAATAATAATAAAATAAAATAAATTATGCTACATGGTCTATTCAGTTAGGCAAGCAGTCAAGACAACATTCATGGCATATACTTAGATAGTTGCATACCTAAATCTCGCAATGATTGAGTTTTCAATCTTGGTTGTTGTGGTTGATCTAACCCTTCCAATTTTCATGTTGCTTAGAGGAGGAATACTAGCATTAAACTTTTAATGAAGCTTGATCATACCTAGCTCCAACCTCATCTTTTCAAATTGTTTCCTTGGAAGCGGTTTGGTCATTATGTCTGCAACTTGATCACTAGTATTGACATGTTTAACAATAATATTTTTATGCTCTACGTTATCCTTAAGAAAATGATGCCTAATATGAATATGTTTAACTCTAGAATGATGCACCGGATCTTTAGAAATGCAAATGGCACTAGTATTATCGCAATAAATAGGAACACATTCAAATTTAATACCGAAGTCTCTTAGCTGTTGTTTTATCCATAGCATTTGGGAACAGCAAGCTGCTGCTGCCACATATTCAGCTTCTGCAGTGGATAAAGCTACTGTGTTCTGTTTCTTGGAACTCCATGATACCAAGCAAGAGCCAAGAAACTGTACCATTCCTGATGTACTTTTTCTATTCACAAGATCACCTGCATAATCTGCATCACTATACCCTTTCAAGTCATAGACATCACTTTTCGGATAAAATAGGGACAAGTCATTTGTTCCCTTTAAATACCTTAGAATTCTTTTTACTGCCGTATGGTGTGATTCTTTAGGGTTTGATTGAAATCTAGCACACAAACCAACACTGAAAGAAATATCGGGTCTACTAGCAGTCAAATATAGTAGAGATCCTATCATGCCTCTATACATGTTTGATCAACATTAATTCCGTTAGAGTCTTCATCTAATCTAATGTTAGTAGCCATAGGTGTGTGGTTTGTCTTAGCATTATCTAGTCCATATTTCTTTAGAAGTTCTTTTATATACTTTTGTTGATGAATGAAGATACCGTTAGCAGTTTGTTTAATTTGCAAACCAAGGAAGAAATTTAATTCTCCCATCATACTCATTTCAAATTCAGCACTCATTAGGTCCGCAAATTCTTTACATAACGATTCATTAGTGGCTCCAAAAATAATATCATCAACATAAATTTGAACAACTAAAATATCTGAACCTTTATTCTTAAAGAACAAGGTCTTGTCAATTTTACCTCTTATGAACTTGTTTTCAATCAAGAATTTAGATAATCTCTCGTACCATTGCCTAGGAGCTTGTTTTAGCCCATAAAGAGCTTTATCAAGCTTGTAGACGTGATCGGAGAAATTGGGTTTTCAAAGCCAGGTGGCTGTTCCACAAAGACTTCTTCTTCTAGAAAACCATTTAAAAATGCACATTTCACATCCATTTGATATAATTTAAAATTCATAAAAGCAGCAAATGAAATAAGAATTCTAATAGCTTCTAACCTAGCTACTGGAGCAAAAGTTTCAGTATAGTCAATACCTTCCTGTTGATTGTATCCTTTAACCACCAACCTTGCTTTGTTTCTTACTATTATGCCATGTTCGTCCAGCTTGTTTCTAAATACCCATTTCAATCCAATAATCTTCTTATTCTTGGGTTTGGTTCATGTGCCACACTTTATTTCTTTCAAACTCATTTAATTCATCTTGCATTGCGACCACCCAATCTGAATCTTGAAGGGCTTCTTCATGATTCTTGGGTTCCAAAGTTGAGAGAAAAGCAAAGTGTGCACACAAAGTTTCTCATTTGGGACCTTGTTTGTATGCCTTTTCCCATATCGCTTAGAATCAAGTCTAGTGGATGTGACTTTTGTTGTTTCCACGGCTTTGGGACAAAGTCTCTTGTGGAGACAGATGTGGAAGCAGGCTCACTGACTTGATTCTAATTTGGCTCAGCTTCAATTCTTTCATTTTGTATGTCTCTCAGAATATCTGGATGGGAACGTCAGGCTGTTCCTGATTTGCCTGTTGTTACTTCTTGATTTTGGTTCAGTATTTGAACCTGCTGTAGTTCTTCTTGTTCTTGCTCCTTATGTATGTTTTCATCATTTCCAGGTTTGCAAGACCTATTTAAAATCACCTGTTTCTTGTTCACTTGTTGTAAAATTTGTTTCATCAAAGATAATGTGAACAGATTCTTCAACACACATAGTTTTCTTATTGTAAACTCTATATGCTTTACTGTGAGATGAGTAGCCAAGAAATACTGCTTCATCACTTCTTTCATCAAATTTACCTATATTTCTTTTTCCATTTACATGCACAAAACATCGACATCCAAATACTCGAAAATATGAAATATTAGGTTTAATTCCTTTAAACAGTTCGTAGGGGGTTTTAGAAGTGATTGGTCTAATTAAGACACGATTTAATGTAGCATGCAGTATTAACGGCTTCGGCCCAAAAATTTCTAGGTAGACCACTAGCTATTAACATGGTTCTAGCCATTTCCTCTAAAGTTCGATTTTTACGTTCCACCACACCATTTTGTTGTGGTGTTCTAGGTGCGGAAAATTGTGACTTAAACCATGCTCATTACAATAATCCATGAACCTTGAATTTTCAAATTCTTTACCATGATCCGATCTTATGTGGACAAGTTGATTGTTACTAGATTTTTGAATTTTGTGGCAAATGCAACAAATTCATCAAAAGCCTCATCTTTGCTAGATAAAAATAATGTCCATGTAAATCTACTGTAATCATCAACTATAACAAATACATATCGCTTACCGCTGCGACTTTGGATTCTCATTGGTCCACAAAGATCCATATGAATTAATTCAAGTGGCTTTGAGGTGGTCACGACATTTTTGGTTTTGAAGGACGACCTTACATGTTTTCCTTTGGCACAAGGACACATACTTCATTCTTTTGAAATTTTAGGGACGGTAATCCTCTACTAGGTCTTTAGATCGTAACGTATTAAGCAATGAAAAACTAGCATGACCTAATCGTTTATGCCAAAGAAGAGGGTCATCTTCTAAAACACTCAGACACGTTAACTTGTTTAGAACAGTGTACAGGTCCACCACGTAGGTGTTCCCTTTTCTGAATCCTTCCAGTATGATGTCTCCCGTGTCGTTCCTAGAAATGATGCACTTTCAGAAGTAAAGGTTCAGAGAGTTACCTTTGTCGCAAAATTGAGAATACTTAAAAGATTGTGTTTTAAATTCTCGACTAAAAATACATGTCTATAGCATGGAACTTGACCTTCCTATCTTTCCTTTTGCCAATTATTTCTCCTTTCATGTTGTCCGCCAAAGGTCACAGTTTCTCCATCATAGGCTTCTAGTGAGAGAAATTTTGATCTATCGCCTGTCATGTGCTTGGAACAGCACTGTCGAGATACCATGAGCTGTTCCCC
>CM025927.1:13251439-13295359 GCA_000753965.2 Amaranthus hypochondriacus
AAGGTCGAAGAGAAGGCACGCGTTTCGAGGCTCTCACAAGTGTTCGGGTCATCCCCGAAGATATCGCGAAGATCGGAATTCGTTTGATGATTGTTTGGAGGTGCAAATGGCAAGGAGACCTAGATTCGGTTGAAGTCTAGAGGCCATTCGGTCGAATCTGATGATGAGATCCCAATTTCAATGATCAAGTTACTGGAAATGGCGAATTGTAAGCCCATTCGGGCGAATCTGTGCCATTCGGTCGAAGCCCACATCAATTCGGTCGAAGCTACACAATGCTGAAATGCAACGTTTCTGGAAATAGCGAATTCGACCCACATTCGGTCGAATGGAGCAGCTTCGGGCTAATGGAGCCCAACTTCGGTCGAATCTCGGCCAAAACCTGCGATTTCTTTCTTTCTTCGAAGCTTGCCACGTAGGATTCTTTTAGGGCTTTTGTTCCCAACTCTTGTAGCCTATATAAGGGCACTTTTATGAACATAAACCCTATGCCTTGATGGTTAGAAACCCTCTCTACCATTAAGAACATCATTTATTGCTTTCTTTCAATTCCTTTGCCCTAGATTAGATTTTTATGCTTTCATTTACATTCAAGCTTTGTAATTTCAATTCCTTTTCATTCAAGCACTTTGGTTTATGTAAGTTTACTTTCCTTTATTGCTTTCTCTCTTAGTTTATCTTTCATTTATGCTATTTAATGCTTTCCTCTTCTATGCTTTGTTTATTGCTTTGAATCTTGTTCATTTACTTTCCAATTTTGTTTTTCTTGCTCTTAATGCTTTCTAGTGTAGTTGGTAGTTAAAGTTATTGTTTTATCTTTCATTATTGTTGATTTGTCTCTTGCCCTAATGTCTATTTCCATGTTTTACTCTTTGTTCTTAGTTGTAGTTGCTTTAAATATGCTAGAGTAGATTTCTTAGGGGTTTTAGTTTGGTGAAGCCCTTGGTTTGATGAATGTTGCTCGTATGTTAGATTAGGGTTGAGGTTGTTGTGGTTTGTTTGATTGATATTCGATGCATATCTTGTCCTGCCATTTCTTAGTGAGACATAGGGCGATTATGGGTCGTCCGCATGGCTATAGGTCATCAACTTCCCCATGCCATCTAGAGTGTCTCGATTGAGCCACGCTCAATCTCCCTTGACCTAGCTCTATATGAGAACATATTATCGACCCTAGAGTGGATCCTTACCATCCCAGTTTGTCTCTTATTGATTTCTTAGTCTTGTTTATCGCTTTATTAGTATAGTCTAAACACCCTCCTTACACACACCATATTTCTCTACACCTTGCACCTAATCTTCCTGGCCCTTGTCCTGTTGGTTCGATCCCCAACTTACCTCTATGCTCGTTATAGTTGTATTTAGGGTGTTATAAATGTGTTTGATTAGCTTGTGTTTCTAGCGTTAAACGACGCGCTAGAAAACCCGTTATCAATATCGTCTTGATTAATAGGCTCCTAATAAGCTGAGTCTTGCACTTGAATTGAACCATGGGTGGATAAGTCATGCTCTTGAATTGATGGTTGTACACATGGTTCAGTGTTGCAAGTGGAAAAGGGAAGAATAACTACCCTGAAACCCCCTAGAAGTTTTAAACCCTGGAACCATAACAGTCCATCTACTAGGAACAATTACAATCTCCCTAACCACCAAGGAAGGATAGTCAGAATCCTAGCACCTCAGGCAAGGCAACTGTACCTATAAAGAAGATAGTGTGTTTTAAGTTCCATGGTCATGGACATTATAAGGATGACTGCCACAATGCTAAAGCCTTCGCTGCACAGGAACAAAAGGAGATTAGAGAGCACACCAAGCCTAAGGTCATGCTTGTAGCCAAGATTGAGAGAGAGGCAGAGAGCTGGCCTTCAGTAACTGATGATGAACATGAGGGATCCTATAGAGTGAATGAATCAAGAAGCTTAATAAGATATGAACATAATACTAGGGAAAGTGAATCAGAGGAGGAAACAGAGAGGGTTTTGCTTGAAGATGAACAGTATAACCTAATAGTGAGGAGGAGCTTACACACTACAGTAGAGGAAAAGGAAAACAACCAAAGCGAAAATATTTTCCAAACTACGTGTAGGGTAAAGGACAGAGTGTGTGGCCTGATTATTGATGGAGGGAGTGAATCCAATTGTGTGAGCTTAGACTTAGTTACTGAGTTGAATCTGAAAACCAAACTTCATCCACACCCCTAGAAACATGAGTGGCTAGATAAGCTAGTGGTTTAGTGAGTAAACAATGCCTAGTAGGGTTTGTCATTGGGTCTTATAAAGATAAAGTGCTATGTGATGTCTTGGATATGAGTGCTTGTTATGTGATTTTAGGAAGATCTTGGTAGTATGATAGAAAGAGCATACACAATGGGATTACTAACACCTACACTGTCAGACATGAGGGAAAGCTTAAGGACATGATTCCCTTACCATCATACAAGGCTATAACACCCCCTGCTAGGAAACCTATCCATTTAATGAGTAGGAAAGTATGTGAGAAGGAGATTAAAGGTAGGATATGGTCTATCTATTATTCACCAAGGAAGTAGACCAAGCAAGTAACATACCACCTAAGGTTTAACCTTTGTTACAATAATATGTTGATGTTTTCCTTGATGACCTCCCTAAAGGTTTTCCACCTATTAGGGGAATTGAGCACCTAAGAGACCTCATTCGTGGAGAAGCCCTACCTAATAAGCCAACATATAGGACTAATCCCACATAGACCAAGTAATTACAAAAGGCAAGTTGACTAATTATTACAGAGAGGATATGTGAGAGAAAACCTTAGCGCATGTGTTGTACCTACTCTCCTTGTACCTAAGAAAGATGAAACCTGGAGGATGTGCAAAGATACTAGAAGTGTAAATAAGTTCAGCATTAAGTATAGATTTCCCAATCCAAGAATAGATAATATGCTTGATGAACTATCAGAAGCACATTGGTTTATAAAAATGGACTTGAGGAGTGGTTACCATCAAATTTGGATGAAGGAAGGAGATGAGTGGAAGACTGCCTTTTAAGACCAAGTATGTGTTATATGAGTGGTTAGTTATTCCATTTGGTTTGATGAATGAAGTGCTAAGAACTTTTCTAGGCAATTTCATAGTGTTTTATTGGGATGATATTCTGATTTACAACAAACACCTTAGGGAGCACCTTGACCACTTGAGACAATTATTTGAGACCATAAGGCTGAAAGCTCTATTGTTTGGGTAGTCATTCTTATAGTGTCCAGTCCCATAAAACTTGAAACATACTACATTCTTATTGGGGGTGACTCCCTTTCCCTTAGTTTCTGTGTTAGTGTTGTTCCTAGGGTTGGGTGTAGCATTGGTTGGTCTAGTTGATGTAGTCTGACTTCCTCTAGGGTATGTGTGTCCTGGGCCATAGGTGGATTTCTTCTTAGAAAGTTGTTCTAGCAATAAAGCATGGTTCCCTGCTAGAGCAACAGTCAAATTAGGTACCAAGGCAATCTTTATCCTCAAATCTTCCCTTAAACCAGCAAGGAACTTTCCCACTCTCATTTCCTCAGAATCTGAGTTATCACATTGCACTGATAACTTTTCCCATTCCTGAATGTACTGTGCTATTGACTTATTACCCTGTGCTAAGGTGTTCCATTTTACAGACAGTTGTGGCTTATAATTGCGGGGTACATACTTCCTCCTAAGGTGTTTCTTCAACTTATCCCAAGAGTCTATCCTAGGTCTATTCTCCCTTGCCATCTGTCTTTGTATGCCCTCAAACCATATGGCTGCTAGTTTGGTTAATTTTACCTTAGCTATCTTGTATTGACTGGCCTCTGGAGTTTCCCATTCAAGATAATCCTCAGGGTTTAGGGATTGGTCATCAGATTCCCCTATATCCACTCTAAGGGACCTATCATCTTGGTTCCTTATGTTCTGTGTATCCTCTTGATTATTCCCCCTTTCTGTTTTCAACAAACCAGCTTCTGTCAACATTTGAGTTATTCTTTGTACTATATCTTCTACAATAGCATTCTTCTCCTCAGCATTCATTTTCACAAAGTATAATGAGAATAAAGCAAGCAAACACAGAGTAATAACAAAAATCACAATATTCAACAGGTTTTTAACAATTTCACACTCAAGAACTGATTTCTTGATCTGGTTCTGTTAATTATGCACAAATGATGATTAGTTGATGAGAATTTATGATGCACTGTAAAGTACTAGGTTATTCCAGATATGCACAAGAATTTTAAAACAGAAATATGCAACGAAACTTCCCTGATATATCACTCCAGGATGAATCTTTAAGAAAATTTTGTCTTCTGGTTGTATCCGAACTGCTGCATACACTCCTCTAGCCCTTGATCTTGAATGGGCTCTGATACGAATTTTGGACTGAAATGAGGAAGGTTTTTCACTCACTCAATCTTATGCAACCAAGAAGAGAACCAAGAAACCAATCTTGAACAACACTTGATGCACAATTGATGGAAAACAGAAAAGTCTGAGATTTCAGACTTTAAGGTTGATGGATGTTGATAGTGCTTGAGTTTCTTGTATCAGGCTTTACTCACCCCCACAATGCAACTCACCCAATGCAAGACCAGGTTCACTCCGTAATCAAACAGAGGGGGTGATCTTGCTTCACTCACAAAACCAATGAATGTTTCACTCACATTCAAAACAGGAAATATCCCAAGTTTGTATTTCAAAAACAAAAAACTGAGTTTATTACATGCTAAGGACTCCTTTATATAGAGTCTCAAATGTAGGAAAGAAATTACATAGGCTTATCAACCCTTACGTTCAATAAGAAGCACGTGCTAGGTCATGTGCCACATTTAAAGTATTGAAATCAAGCTAAAATAGGCACAACCGTCTCTGACTGAAAATCTGTTGTCTGACCCACCTTGCTGAGGCTTTCTACAGTTCCAGATGTGTGATCAAGAGGGTTCTTGGCCCTTGGCAGCTAGGCCCATGTGCAGAGATGCCATTTTTACCCTTCTCCCAGTATGAGCCTCCCTCAGCTGCTCTGCAGGTGTCCACCCAGGTCTGCTGGTTGCAAGACTTAAAATCCTTTTTCTGTGCTGTGTCTGAATGAGCTTCTAAGGGTGTGCAGGTGTCTTACTCAAAACAGTCAGCTAGGAACAAAGTGTCCTTTTCCCTGGCAGCTTGGGGTTTTGAGGCTGTATCTTGACTTGTGGGATTCCTCTTGGCTTTTATTTGATTGGGGCATGTTGCTACGTCACTCAGAGAGCCTCCCATGCCCTTGAGGAAGCTTAGTTCCTTCTGCTCACCATTTGGCACAACTATTTTACTCAAACAGCCAATTGTAGAATTTTGAGTGTTGTTTGATGAATTGTGATTTGAAGGGTCTTGTAGGTCTCCTGAACCTATGTGAATTGGTTCAATTCCTTCCCCGATTTCCTCTTGGTTCGTGCCATTAAGTAATAGCTAATTAATGATTCTTCCTTTAAGACAAATAGGAATGCACATGCATAACACACGTTCTTAATTCTTATGGACTTTGTAACTTACTAACTTAATCAATTTTCATCCCATTGGAGAACTTGTTTAACAGTTTCAACACTTTTAATGCTTACTTTACCCTCAGCTTAATTTACATCATGCTTAGGCAACATAGCCATATATTAGATCATCACTTGCTTAATCAACGAAAGGTTGCATTATTTATGATAATTTTTCGTATATTTTTTTATTATAATTCCTCCTTTTTGTTGATTTGAACAAAATATATGCGTGAGACTAATTTCGTACGACTTGAAGTATTTTATGATACACTATCAAAAAACACAAAGAAATATATATAAAAAATACACAAATATTAGTTTAATTATACAACCACAATTTACCTCTGTTTGACTAATATTCGTATAAAAATTTACAGTCTTACTTTTTAAGTTCACAAATTCTTGTTAGAGATAGTCTCTTTGAGTGACCATCTCTAATTGGGTTGGCCTAAAAAGAATGAGTCATATCTCACGGTGAGACCCTCTCATACAAGAATTTGTAATTTTTCAAGTATGAGCAATGTCTCACTTATTTTTCAACATGTTGATTTACAAACACATGACCATTGAATATATCTAGTTTAATCCTTACTTGTGTATCAAAACCACATCGTTTACTTGGAACTAGCTTCTAAATGTAATTTTTGGTTTGATTTCATTAATTTGTATCCTTGTAGATCCTTGTTTAGAACTGACACAATACTTTTCATGCAGTGGACTTTCGAACTCTGAACCCCGTTGCTCTAGCATTATCATGGTACAATAACTCAAGTTCGTCTCAACTACTTGCCCTCATATCCTCTAATGAACTTCTAATGTCAAAGTATCTTTTTTCAGTCAAACTTTGTTTTTTCAGTTAATCCGATTGAAGCATACTATGAGACAACCTCTATTTTAGGGCTTAATTAATAGTAATTAATTAAGTTAATTTGGGTAATAAATTTTAAGTATGTTATGTTATTGCACAGAATAATATTTTATTATTTAAGAATATCAGTCGTATTAAATTTGGCACAAAAAAAAGTTATACGATGAAAATTGGGTAAAAGAAAATAGGGTAGAAAGTAAAGTGTGTCATGGTTAGACACATAAACGTATGAGGTGTCAGACTTTTAACAACATCATGTTAGATGTTACTCACTCATCCTCCTTCATTTACTAAAAAGAAACACAAAAACATAAACCAGACTAAAAAGTGGAGCTCTCCTCCTCCCTCAAATTCACAGCACCACATATCAAGCACGCCTTAAACCTGTCGACTTCCNCATGCCCTTGAGGAAGCTTAGTTCCTTCTGCTCACCATTTGGCACAACTATTTTACTCAAATAGCCAAATTGTAGAGAATTTGAGTGTTGTTTGATGAATTGTGTATTTGAAGGGTCTTGTACGTCTCCTGAACCTATGTGAATTGGTTGAATTCCTTCCCGCGATTTCCTCTTGGTTCGTGCCATTAAGTAATAGCTAATTAATGATTCTTCCTTTAGACAAATAGGAATGCACATGCATAACACACGTTCTTAATTCTTATGGACTTTGTAACTTACTAACTTAATCAATTTTCATCCCATTGGAGAACTTGTTTAACAGTTTCAACACTTTTAATGCTTACTTTACCCTCAGCTTAATTTACATCATGCTTAGGCAACATAGCCATATATTAGATCATCACTTGCTTAATCAACGAAAGGTTGCATTATTTATGATAATTTTTCGTATATTTTTTATTATATTTTTTTCCTTTTTGTTGATTTGAACAAAAATATATGCGTGAGACTAATTTCGTACGCGACTTGAAGTATTTTATGATACACTATCACAAAAACACAAAGAAATATATAATAAAAAATACACAAATATTAGTTTAATTATACAACCACAATTTACCTCTGTTTGACTAATATTCGTATAAAAATTTACAGTCTTACTTACTTTTAAGTTCACAAATTCTTGTTAGAGATAGTCTCTTTGAGTGACCATCTCTAATTGGGTTGGCCTAAAAAAAGAATGAGTCATATCTCACGGTGAGACCCTCTCATACAAGAATTTGTAATTTTTCAAGTATGAGCAATGTCTCACTTATTTTTCAACATGTTGATTTACAAACACACATGACCATTGAATATATCTAGTTTAATCCTTACTTGTGTATCAAAACCACATCGTTTACTTGGAACTAGCTTCTAAAATGTAATTTTTGGTTTGATTTCATTAATTTGTATCCTTGTAGATCCTTGTTTTAGAACTGACACAATACTTTTCATGTAGTGGACTTTCGAACTCTGAACCCCGTTGCTCTAGCATTATCATGGTACAATAACTCAAGTTCGTCTCAACTACTTGCCTCATATCCTCTAATGAACTTCTAATGTCAAAGTATCTTTTTTCAGTCAAACTTTGTTTTTTCTGTTAATTCCGATTGAAGCATACTATGAGACAACCTCTATTTTAGCGGCTTAATTAATAGTAATTAATTAAGTTAATTTGGGTAATAAATTTTAAGTATGTTATGTTATTGGCAACAGAATAATATTTTATTATTTAAGAATATCAGTCGTATTAAATTTGGGCACAAAAAAAAAGTTATATACGATGAAAATTGGGTAAAGAAAATAGGGTAGAAAGTAAAGTGTGTCATGGTTAGACACATAAACGTATGAGGTGTCAGACTTTTAACAACATCATGTTAGATGTTACTCATCCTCCTTCATTTACCTAAAAAGAAAACAAAAACATAAACCAGACTAAAAAGTGGAGCTCTCCTCCTCCCTCAAAACTTCAGCACCATATCAAGCACGCCTTAAACCTGTCGACTTCCCTCTGCCTGCTCGCCGCTTTACCAACCTAGCTCGCTCACCGCAGCTAAGCCAACCACAGCAGCCCTAAAGCCCAACTCCTTGTTCGAAAGCCCCTACTCGATTTCTGATGTGCTCGATTTAGAGCACATTTATATCCCACACTTTGGTGTCGAATCTCGATGTTTTACATTTGTTTTATATGATTTACACTCGATTTTACCTTGTCCTTGTCTCCATGGTGTTTAGAGTTCATTTTAGGTGTTTTCGGGAGATTCCAAGGTAATTCGGATCGAGTTCGAGGCTTAGACTCCAAGGTCGAAGAGAAGGCACGCGTTTCGAGGCTCTCACAAGTGTTTCGGGTCATCCCCGAAGATATCGCGAAGATCGGAATTCGTTTGATGATTGTTGTGGAGGTGCAAATGGCAAGGAGACCTAGATTCGGTTGAATCTAGAGGCCATTCGGTCGAATCTATGATGAGATGCCCCCAATTTCAATGATCAAGTTACTGGAAATGGCGAATTGTAAGCCCATTCGGGGCGAATCTATGGCCATTCGGTCGAAAGCCCACATCAATTCGGTCGAAGCTACACAATGCTGAAATGCAACGTTTCTGGAAATAGCGAATTCGACCCACATTCGGTCGAATGGAGCAGCTTCGGGCGAATGGAGCCAGCTTCGGTCGAATCTCGGCCAAAACCTGCGATTTCTTTCTTTCTTCGAAGCTTGCCACGTAGGATTCTTTTAGGGCTTTTTGTTACCAAACTCTTGTAGCCTATATAAGGGCACTTTTATGAACATAAACCCTATGCCTTGATGGTTAGAAACCCTCTCTACCATTAAGAAACATCATTTATTGCTTTCTTTCAATTCCTTTGCCCTAGATTAGATTTTTATGCTTTCATTTACATTCAAGCTTTGTAATTCAATTCCTTTTCATTCAAGCACTTTGGTTTATGTAAGTTTACTTTCCTTTATTGCTTTCTCTCTTTATTTATCTTTCATTTATGCTATTTAATGCTTTCCTCTTCTATGTTTGTTTATTGCTTTGAATCTTGTTCATTTACTTTCCAATTTGTTTTTCTTGCTCTTAATGCTTTCTAGTGTAGTTGGTAGTTAGAGTTATTGTTTTATCTTTCATTATTGTTGATTTGTCTCTTGCCCTAATGTCTATTTCCATGTTTTACTCTTTGTTCTTAGTTGTAGTTGCTTTAAATATGCAAGAGTAGATTTCTTAGGGGTTTTAGTTTGGTGAAACCCTAGGTTTGATGAATGTTGCTCGTATGTTAGATGAGGATTGAGGTTGTTGTGGTTTGTTTGATTGATATTCGATGCATATCTTGTCCTGCCATTCTCTTAGTGAGACATAGGGCGATTATGGGTCGTCCGCATGGCTATAGTCATCAACTTCCCCATGCCCTCTAGAGTGTCTCGATTGAGCCACGCTCAATCTCCCTTGACCTAGCTCTATATGAGAACATATTATCGACTAGAGTGGATCCTTACCATCCCAGTTTTGTCTCTTATTGATTTCTTAGTCTTGTTTATCGCTTTATTAGTATAGTCTAAACACCCTCCTTACACACACCATATTTCTCTACACCTTGCACCTAATCTTCCTAGCCCTTGTCCTTGTGGTTCGATCCCCAACTTACCTCTATGCTCGTTATATTTTGTATTTAGGGTGTTATAATCGTGTTTGATTAGCTTGTGTTTTTAGCGTGTAAACGACGCACTAGAAAACCCGTTATCAATATCGTCTTAATTAATAGGCTCCTAATAAGCTGAGTCTTGCACTTGAATTGAACCATGGGTGGATAAGTCATGCTCTTGAATTGATGGGTGTACACATGGTTCAGTGATGCAAGTGGAAAAGGGAACAATAACTACCCCGAAACCCCTAGAAGTTTTAAACCTTCGAACCATAACAGTCCATCTACTAGGAACAATTACAATCTCCCTAACCCACCAAGGAAGGATAGTCAGAATCCTAGCACCTCAGGCAAGGCAACTGTACCTATAAAGAAGATAGTGTGTTTTAAGTGCCATGGTCATGGACATTATAAGGATGACTGCCCCAATGCTAAAGCCTTCGCTGCACAGGAACAAAAGGAGATTAGAGAGCACACCAAGCCTAAGGTCATGCTTGTAGCCAAGATTCAGAGAGAGGCAGAGAGCTGGCCTTCAGTAACTGATGATGAACATGAGGGATCCTATAGAGTAAATGAATCAAGAAGCTTAATAAGATATGAACATAATACTAGGGAAAGTGAATCAAGGAGGAAACAGAGAGGGTTTTGCTTGAAGATGAACAGTATAACCTAATAGTGAGGAGGAGCTTACACACTACAGTAGAGGAAAAGGAAAACAACCAAACCGAAAATATTTTCCAAACTACGTTTAGGGTAAAGGATAAAGTGTGTGGCCTGATTATTGATGGAGGGAGTGAATCAATTGTGTGAGCTTAGACTTAGTTACTGAGTTGAATCTGAAAACCAAACTTCATCCACACCCCTAGAAACATGAATGGCTAGATAACAATGCTAGTGGTTTAGTGAGTAAACAATGCCTAGTAGGGTTTGTCATTGGGTCTTATAAAGATAAAGTGCTATGTGATGTCTTGGATATGAGTGCTTGTTATGTGATTTTAGGAAGACCTTGGTAGTATGATAGAAAGAGCATACACAATGGGATTACCAACACCTACACTGTCAGACATGAGGGAAAGCTTAAGGACATGATTCCCTTACCACCATACAAGGCTATAACACCCCCTGCTAGGAAACCTATCCATTTAATGAGTAGGAAAGTATGTGAGAAGGATATTAAAGGTAGGATATGGTCTATGTATTATTCACCAAGGAAGTAGACCAAGCAAGTAACATACCACCTGAGGTTTAACCTTTGTAACAATAATATGCTGATGTTTTCCCTGAGGACCTCCCTAAAGGTTTGCCACCTATTAGGGGAATTGAGCACCTAAGAGACCTCATTCGTGGAGAAGCCCTACCTAATAAGCCAACATATAGGACTAATCCCACATAGACCAAGTAATTACAAAAGGCAAGTTGACTAATTATTACAGAGAGGATATGTGAGAGAAAACCTTAGCGCATGTGTTGTACCTACTCTCCTTGTACCTAAGAAAGATGAAACCTGGAGGATGTGCAAAGATAGTAGAAGTGTAAATAACTTCAGCATTAAGTATATATTTCCCAATCCAAGAATAGATAATATGCTTGATGAACTATCAGAAGCACATTGGTTTATAAAAATGGACTTGAGGAGTGGTAACCATCAAATTTGGATGAAGGAAGGAGATGAGTGGAAGACTGCCTTTTAAGACCAAGTATGTGTTATATGAGTGGTTAGTTATTCCATTTGGTTTGATGAATGAAGTGCTAAGAACTTTTCTAGGCAATTTCATAGTGTTTTATTGGGATGATATTCTGATTTACAACAAACACCTTAGGGAGCACCTTGACCACTTGAGACAATTGTTTGAGACCATAAGGAAGCAAAAGCTATATGGGAAACTAGAGAAGTGTAGCTTTCTAATGAAGGAAGTAGGGGTTTTTGGATTCATCATAGGCAAAGATGGGGTAAAGGTGGATCCATCAAAGGTAGAAGTCATTAGGAATTGGCCTACACCTTTTACTATCACACAGGTTAGATCTTTTCATGGCCTTGCATCATTTTATAGGAGGTTGATAAAGATTTTCAGTGCTATCATGGCTTCTATTACAGAATGCACAAAGAAAGACACTTTTAGTTGGACCCTAGAAGCTCAACAAGCCTTTGAGCTAATCAAAAACATTATGTGTAAGGCCCCTATTTTAAAGTTATGTGATTCTTCTAAACCTTTTGAAGTTGAATGTGATGCATGTGGAACTGGTATAGGTGTTGTGTTAATTCTGGAGGGAAGACCAGTAGCTTTCTTTAGTGAGAAATTAAATAAATCTAAGCTCAATTACTCCACATATGACAAAGAGTTTTATGCTATAATTATAGCCTTAGAAAATTGGTCTAACTATCTTAAAATGCAGCCTTTGTATTATACACTGATCATGAGTCTCTGAAAAAACATACATAGACAAAAGAAACTCGGTCCTAGGCATGCTAGGTGGGTAGAATTCTTGCAAACATTTTATTTTTAAGCTAAATACAAGACAGGTAAAACCAATGTGATAGCTAATGCACTTAGTAGGACACATAATTTGTTAGCCGTTCTTAAAACTAGAATGATTGGTTTTGAAATGATCAAGAAACAATACATAGGTGACCCTAACATTAATGACTTATACACTTCATGTTCAAAAGAACCACATGGCACATTTCATATCCAACAAGGATTCCTGTTCAAGGGAAATAGGTTATGCATTCTTAAGATATCACTTAGACAACTGCTAGTTAAAGAAATACATGAATGAAGTTTGACTGGACATTTTAGAATACAGAAGACCTTAGATTTTCTAGGAGAACATTTTTAATGGCCCAAGATGTTGAGAATAGTTGGCAATTACATTCTAAGGTGTGAAGCCTAGATTAAGGCTAAGATTACCTTCCATAAGGGTAAGTACATTTGTAACAGCCCAAACTTAAATCAACTTCATTATAAGCCTTAATATAACTTAAGTTCTAACCTCAATCCAGAAAACAAATTATCTTAAGACAGTGAAAGACTTTACTAGGGCTATTTTGGAAAAGCACCCGACGCAAATAAAATCCCACAAAACAATATTTAATAAAATCTTATTACAACCCTAGATTTAGAAACTCTCTTATCCATACAATCCTTAAAGTTAAATAATTAAGGTAAAATATAAGTGTCTCAATGCCCTTGCAACATACTACACTTCACGAAAACGAGACATGATCCCAAGATGGATTTATCAGTCACCGTACCTGCAAATACTCACTGTCACCGACCAACTGACAGGCCACATAAATGACAAAACGGTACACACATCAGTATAAACTGAGTACACACACCTAAAAACCAAAACATTTTGGTGTATTTTAGGTAAAATCATATCGAAAAATAAGTAAAACAACTCATTTAGAAAATTTTAATAAAAAATTTTAAACGTAACGTTGTGCCAAACATGTTTAGAAACAACATTCAAGTCCGAGGATTTTCAAGTGAACGGCTCACATAGAGTGGGGAGCTTAGTTCCCAAACCTCTAGTATTTGGGGGATCGTCATCCCTTCAATCAATACACAACTTGCAAGATTTTACTCCGGTCGACCTGGCTAGGTGCTACAAACTAAGCTTGCAGGCTTTTTTCAATATAATACAATCCATCGTTCACACCCCAAAACAAAACATTAAAAATTACTAGAATGTTTGTTAACATAACTTAAATTGTCAACAAGGTTTCATACTATTACTCAAACACTTTTGTGTAATACATTTGCTATAAGATGATTACTTGATACAACATCGCATTTCATACTTAATTAAATACTTTGGATTCAACTCTTTGGCACATGATGATTACTTGAAACAATACACATTTTAAAATTGGAGTACATTTAAAGTTATAATAGAATAAAGCTTTTGAACGAGGCAAAACAATGATTTCAAGATAGTTAAAACGTAGTTCATTTACACTTTCAACTCCATATTTTATTAAAATCAAGATGATAAATTGTTAAATAAATGTTTATAAAAAGTAAAAGCGTACTTCGATTACTTACAATAAACGTTTCTAAATACATAAAATCTCTTATGTAGTGTTTGGGAACAAGTATTTCATTTCAAATTATGGATTTCAATTATGAAATCATAAATGAAGAATTGAGAATGACAAGGTTTGGGTAGTCATTCTCAAATCCTCACCTTTAACTACTTTGAAAACAATGGTGGAATTTGATCCAAATCCAAATTTTAAAATTTTTGATTTGCCAAACAATAGATTTTAGCCAATTCCATATTTCCAAATGAAAGCATGGTTCCCAAACATGGCATTAAAACATTTCAAATAATATATGAATAAACACATTGGTTAAATATGAAAGTTTATTAATCATAGTATAAATAAATCATTTTCTCAAGTAGAAACAAAAAGGATTTTATATTTAAAAGCAACTCTTCTTTGTAGAAAGACATATAAGAAAAAGAATATTTTGTATACACACTCAAAGAAAGTAGCTATAAAACATTTTTGAGATACATACTTTAAAACATAAAGTAATAGTCTTTAAATCTTAAGTTTAACAAAACAAAGTTATTATCTTCTTAACATTGTAAACCAAACACCCCTTTTGAATTTAAAGACAATAAAACCTTAATTTAATAACTCTAGAGATTTTTGGAACCTTTCTAGAATGAAATTGAACTTTTAAAATCATAAATTACATTTGCAAGTGAGAAGAACAATTTTCAAAGATTAACTTATTTATAAAATCTCCTAAAAACAAAAAGTGTTCTTATATAAATAATGTATAATAATACTTCATAAAACATCTTAAACAGAAGATTTTGAGGTTTAAAGTACAAATTATAAACTTTCAATAATCTGAATATTTGGTAAGAACAACCCTCCATCTCATAAAATCAATTGAAAACCAACAAGAATAAATTTAAATCACAACCCAACACTTTTACTTGAAACAACTTGTCTAAAATATACAAAACATAGATCATCCATCATCCATCATCATCCTCATGAATCATTCTTATAAAACATAAAACATATAACAATTTTCAATTCTCCATTCAAGATAAACCATGGAAACTAAACATCATGTAAAATAAGGTTTTTACAAGGTAAGAAAAAGAAAGTGTTTTGTGTGTACCTTCAAGAAATACTCCCATAAATAAGTTAATCTTTGAAAATTATTCTTCTCACTTGCAAATGTAATTTATGATTTTAAAAGTTCGATTTCATTCTAGAAAGGTTCCAAAATCTCTAGAGTTATTAAATTAAGGTTTTATTGTCTTTAAATTCAAAAGGGGTGTTTGGTTTACAATGTTAAGAAGATATAACTTTGTTTTGTTAAACTTAAGATTTAAAGACTATTACTTTATGTTTTAAAGTATGTATCTCAAAAATGTTTTATAGCTACTTTCTTTGAGTTTGTATACAAAATATTCGTTTTCGTATTTGTCTTTCTACAGAGAAGAGTTGCTTTTAAATATAAAATCCTTTTTGTTTCTACTTGAGAAAATGAATTGTTTATACTAAGATTAATAAATTTTCATATTTAACCAATGTGTTTATTCATATATTATTTGAAATGTTTTAAGAGATTTTATGTATTTAGAAATGTTTATTGAAAGTACTCGAAGTACGCTTTTACTTTTTATCAACATTTATTTAATAGTTTATCATCTTGATTTCAATAAAATATAGAGTTTAAAGAGTAAATGAAGTACGTTTGAACTATCTTGAAATCATTGTTTTAACTCGTTAAAAAGCTTTATTCTTTTCTAACTTTAAAAGTATTCCAATTTTGAAATGTGTATTGTTTCAAGTAATCATTATGTGCCAAAGAGTTGAATCCAAAGTATTTAATTAAGTATGAAATGCGATGTTGTATCAAGTAATCATCTTATGACAAATGTTTTACTCAAAAGTGTTTGAGTAGTAGTATGAAACCTTGTTGAGAATTTAACTTATGTTAAGAAACATTCAAGTGATTTTTAATGTTTTGTTTTGGGGTGTGAACGATGGTTTCTATTATATTGGTAAAAGCCTGCAACCTTAATTTGTAGAACCCAGCCAGGTCGACCGGAGTAAAATCTTACAAAATGTGTATTGATTAGAGAGATGACGATCCCCAAATACTAGAGGTTTAGGAACTAAGCTCCCCACTCTATGTGAGCCCTTCACTTGAAAATCCTTGGACTTGAATGTTGTTTCTAAACATGTTTGGCACCACGTTATGTTTAAACTTTTATATTGAAATTTTCTAAATGAGTTGTTTTACTTCTTTTCCAATATGATTTTACCTAAAATACACCAAAATGTTTTACTTTTAGATGTGTGTACTCAGTTTATACTGATGTGTGTACCATTTTGTCATTTTTGTGGCATGTCACTTGGTGGGTGACTGTAACTATTTGCAGGTATGGTTTCTGATAAATCCATCTTGGGATCATGTCTCGTTTTCGTGAAGTGTAGTATGTTGCAAGGGCATTGAGACACTTATATATTTCTATAATTAGTAAAGTTTAAGGATTCTTTTCCAAAACTGCCCTAGCAAAGTCGTTCGCTGTCTTAAGATAATGGGTTTTCTGGATTGAGGTTAGAACTTAAGTTGTATCAAGGCTCTATAATGAAGTTGATTTATGTTTGGGCTGTTACAACATTCTTTTACCAGTAGCAAGTAAACCTTGGGAACATCTAAGCGTGGATTTTGTCATGGCCTTACCTAGGACACAAAGGGGGAAAGATGACACATTTCATTGCTTGTACTAAGGTTGATGATGCTAAACACATAGCTAGGTTGTACTTTGTAGAGATTGTGAGGTTGCATGGGGTACCAAAAACTATTATGTCTGACAGGGATAGCAAGTTCCTTAGTCATTTTTGGAGAACCCTTTGGAGACTGCTAGGCACCACAATACTTTTTAGGACAGCCCATCACCCTCAAACTAATGGACAAACTGAGGTATCAAATAAGACTTTAGGATCTATCTTGAGGACAATACTAAGCAGAAGTCTTAGAGTTTGTGATCTAAAGTTGCGCCAAGCAGAGTTTGCCTACAAAAGAAGTCCTAGGTATGCCACAAAACACTCCCCTTTTGAATGAGTATGGGGAAAACCCCCTCCTCCCAATATCTCTTAATTGTGCTAATAATGAAGACAGGGAAGCAAGGGACGCAACAGACCAAGCAAAGGAAATGGTGAGACTACATAAGGTCATTCAAGACAACATCAACAAAACAAGTGAGAAATACAAACTAAAAACAGCAAGGAAGAGACGAAGCAAAAAACCTTTAGAGATTGGTGAACTAGTTTGGGTCTACCTAAGAAAGGATAGGTTCCCATAGCTAGGGAGGAACAAATTGATGCCTAGAGCCATTGGCCCTTTTCCTATACTTGATAAGTATGGAGATAATACATACAAACTTGATCTCCCATCAGAGTCCAACATCACTAATACCTTTAAAATAGGAGACCTACAACCATACCAGCAGGACCAAGAATTGAGTTCCATTCTTTCCGAAGAAGGAGGTGTTGAACCATGTGTACCTAGTACCAACAAAAATATAGTAGCACATGGTTCAGCACAACCTAACATCAACTATATCTTAGCACATGCTCTAGCACAACCAAACATCCAAGATGAATCTACTCATAAGGAAGAAGGATATGCCTACTTAGCTGAAACCTACGCAAGAAATCATAAACATCACCACCCAGCACACTCTACAAAGACCAAGGCAATAAAAGACCACACAAAACAAATGAGGGCAGTAGATCAGCAAAGCAGAACAGTAGACCAGCACAGCAGGGCACCTAGCGACTATCCCAGTTCCTTACACAACACGTGGAGCCGACACTTGTGCACCAATGACTTGGACAAGGGCAAAAACGACATCTTGGCAACTGGACCTAGCCATCAAGGGCCAAGAACCCTTCTGATGATACTCATAGCTCACTGAAATTCATGCCAAGGTACCTCAGTCAGCTGATCAAGGCTGACAGGCAGATGAGTGTTCCAAATTGGGGTATTTTTGAAGGGAAACCGATTATTATATATTATTTTTTGTTTTTAAGATTGTGTATTGTTATTATTCATTTTGTTTTTGTTTTTTATTTTGCTTTTCAGATTGTGTATTATTATTCATTTTGTATAATACTCATTCATTTTCAATAGAGATATGTTGTTGTTCAAAATATCTTGTGCTTTTCAATGTTTCTGAAATTGGTCTTGAATGTTCTTCAAATTTCTGGAATTGTTCTTGATTCCAACCATCAATTAAAACAAAAAAAATAAAAAAGGGGGGATTATATGCTGCGGTTTTTCAAGAAACCGCAGCATATAGTCCACTTTTTTTTAAAAAAAAATGGACTATATGCTGCGGTTTTTTGAACCGAAACATATAATTTTTATGTCATCTGCTGCTAACAAATGCTGCGGTTCAAAACCGCATCATATATTGGCAAAACAACTGCAGCAAATCTAGTTTTTTCCACTAGAGCTTCTATTTTATGTTATTTTAAAACACCTCATGTGCGGCACGTGTACTAGCAGTTAGTTAGTTAAAAGGGCTACATATTGGTTACCTCATATGTACAAAAACTTAGAATTTGATTGTTAATCATCATTGATTAGTTTTTCTCAAAGTGTAAAATCATTCCCATTGTTTTTTCCTTGTGTGCGTCTGTCTCTTAATCTACAGCCTTACAATAACATGTGAAGCACCTTCTACATCTCTTTATTGTGGAACAATCTAGAGCGTCATCTCTTCATTTAAGTGGAACTCAAGGGAGAGGTGTGTTGAGTCCTTTCCATTGGTAAAGTGGAACAAAACCAAGGGGGATAGTGGTTGACCTGAGCACCAAGAATTGGTTTCTTGGGCTGATTGTTGTGTGTCTTGTGTGAAGTGGAATCAATCACTCTTGATAAACTCTTTACAAACAAACCTTCAATTTTAGCATCAAACACAAGTCCGACAAGTTGAATCGAGGAACCGATGCCCTATCCCAAAGGTACCTCTTGATAAACTCTTTACAAACAAGCATTGCTGGTTTAAAGTTCATTAAGGGCTGTTACTTGCATCATGTTGATTTTTAGAGAGCTATACCAAGCGTGCATGAAACGTCGTCAAGGTGAATACTTCGTTCAAGATGCCTACTAGTTCAAGGGCTTACAAGTTTGCATTCCCAAGCAAAGTGTTTGCGAATTTCTTATCAAAGAAAACCATTAAGGTGGACTAGCTGGCCACTTTGGATCCGAAAAGATCGAGAAATTAACGAAGGAGCATTTTTTTTGGCCTCTCTTAGCAAGGGATGTTGCTTTCCTTATCCAGAGATACGCCACTTGTCATCATGCCAAAGAACTCAAACATCCTCAAGGATTACTTATGCCGTTGCCGGTTCCACAAGAACCATAGGAGGATGTTAGCATGGATTTCATCTTGGGATTGCCTCGCACACAACGAAACAAGGACTCCCTTATGATTCTGTTTGATCGCTTTTCAAAGATGGCGCAAATCATTCCTTGCCATACTACATATGATGCAATTCAGATTGCGGACTTATACTTCAAAGAGAGGGTTCGTTTGCATGGAATTCCAAAAACGATGGTTAGTGATCGTCATACTAAGTTTCTTGGCCACTTTTAACTAACATTATGGTGCAAAATGGGCACAAAACTTAATTTCAGTAGCTTGAATCATCCTCAAACCGATGGTCAAACGAAAGTCACTAACCAAACTTTGGGTACTTTATAACTAGTTGTGATCACAAAGAGACCGACATAATGGGAAGAGTTGCGGCCTCATGCCGAGTTCGCATATAATCGTATACCACATAAGATAACTGGTCTTAGTCCCTTTTCTATTGTCTATGGCTACAATCCTTTGACTCCAACTGACTTAGCACCGTTCACATCTCAAACCAAGTTCAGTAACAAGGCAGAGGTGCGTGCACAAGAAATCAAAAAGCTTCATGAACAAGTATAAGATGGAATCAACAAGTTGAATGAACAAGTCAAGTGCAACGTAGACAAACGGAGAAAGAAGAAGCCATTTAAAGTAGGGGATCTTGTTTGGGTACATTTAAGCAAGGAACGGTTTCCAAAAAAACGTCGGTTAAAACTTTGTCCAAGATTTCAAAATCCTTGATAAAGCAACGACAATGCCTACATGATTAAATTACCGCAACATTCAATGTCGCCAATCTAAGTCCCTACCTTGAAGATTCTCATGATCTTTCGAGTTTAACGACAAACTCTTTTCAAGAGGACGAGAATGTTAACGACAACACTATGCACGATATGCAAGATGAATTCAATATGCAAGATGAAGTCAAGAATCAAATTAAGAACGAAGAACACAAGATGGTGAAGTTGGTCACGTTAAGCATCATCAAGAACATCAAGAATGGCGAGCAAGAGGCGCATCCGTACAAAGTACTTAGCTTAATTTTAAGTCCAAGTTAGTTAGTTATTGTTACATGTAATAAAGAAAAAGAAAAAAAGTTTGTTATTTTTTTGAATTTTAGGAGTTTAATTTCAGATTATATTAGGCGGTTAGTAGTCGGTTTTGAGTAGTTAAATTCTGAAATTTAATAGGAGTTAAGAGTCGGTTTGTTAGTACATATTAAGGGGCGGAAGTTACTCACAAAATGAGCGGTTATTTGCTCTAAATAACCAAATAACCGACCACTAAGGGAGTATCTCACGCCACTCCAGCCAGTTATTACAATCGGTTATATAGTCGGTTTCTCGAGTTAGTTTTCATTTTGTTTCTTTATAAATAGCTGATATTATTATGTAATTTTCAAATTTGATGAATTAAGAAAAAACCCGAAGCATTTATGTTTCAAACTCTAGTTGTTTTATGATTCTTGGATTGGATTCATATTGCAAAAGTTCTTTCGTCTTAGTGTGATTAGCATACGCACCGTGGTTCTTAAGAGCGTCGATTCTTGCTACGTGGATTCATAGTGAGTCTCGATTGATCCATTGTTATTCTTTTAATTTCTATTTCGAAAATCTCAAGAAAACACAAAAAAATTCAGAAACCTTTTCCCATGTTCATTCGACATCACCATCATCTTAATCCCTACCATTGTTATTTCAACGTTTTTTCTTTCGATTCTTGATTAATGACTGTAAGAAGCCTTAAGGATTAGGTAATCTTACAACAACTTGGTGTTAGATCCAGCTTTTCCTTGGATACTTATTCCACTCGAAAATTCCTCAAATGGAGACACAACGAGAATTAATCTTCATTACAAGGTGCACCGTCAACAAGAAATTTGTTCTATGATCATCGATGGTGGGAGATATACTAATATGGCGTCTCAAACGCTCGCGTCCAAATTGAACTTAGAAACCATACCTCATACCTGTCCATACAACATTCAGTGGAAGAATAAAAACAAAGGACTAAAGGTCACTCATCAAGCCCGTGTTTGCTTTTCAATCAGTAACGCCTACAAAGAAGAACTTATGTGTGACGCTTTACAAATGGACGCATGCCACATACTCCTGGGTCGACCATGTCTGTTTGATCGAAGGGTCATCCATGATGGATGCCGAAAACACCTATGCTTTCATAAAAAACAACAAAAAAATAACCTTAATTCCTCTCACCCTAGCCGACACTCATGAGCCCGAACCCAACCTTAACATAGAACCAACTGTCACCCTTACCAACCTTCTCAAAGCCGAACACCATGAATTCCAAAACCAAAAATATCTCATCCTTACACAACCCGAGGAAGAAGAAAAGCCAAAACCCAAACACAACCACCCTCTTTTAACATCTTTACTAGAAGGGTTCAAAGAAGTCTTTCCTACAGAAATTCCTCCAGGGCTCCCTCCTCCAAGAGGCATTCAACACAAGATCGATCTGATTCAAGGAGTCGTATTGCCCAACAAACGAGCATATAGAATCAGAAGAGATTCGACGGCAAGTTGGTGAGTTATTGAAGAAAGGGCTTATTAGGGAATCTTTGAGTCCATGTGCAGTCCCTATGCTCTTAGTTCCCAAGAAGAATGGAGTATGGAGAATGTGCGTGGATAGTAGGGCCTTTAACAAGATCACGATTAAGTATTGTTTTCCTATACCCCGATTAAACTACCTTCTTGATGATTTGCATGGGTTGTGTTCTCCAAGATTGATCTCCGCAACGGTTATCATCAAATTCGTATCTACGATGGAGATGAATGCAAGACGACTCTCAAGAAAAAAGAGGGACTCTATGAGTTGCTTATCATGCCATTTGGTCTATCAAACGCCCCAAGCACATTCATGAGGCTCATGAACCAGACCCTCAAGCCTTTCTTGGGTCGATCTGTGGTGGTTTTGATGCAAGTATGGCTTGAATTCTTCAAGAATCTGATAAAGCTTCCTAAGATCACACTCAAGACTGATCTTGACACAGAGTTTCACACACCTAAGCCTTATGTTTCTGATGAATGCAGAAGGTTGGCCAGTACAACTCCTCATAATGGTCCCAAGCCTTGGATAGAGACAATTGATCTTCACTCAATCCATTGGCTTCTTCCTCACACTCAAATTAAGAATCACTCTCTTAATTCTTGTGGAATGACTGAATGTGTCTTTTGCTTCACTCACATGAGACCCACTCAGGACAGAAATACGCCTGTATTCCCCTTTAAACAATTACAAGCAATTACTGTGAATGATTAAAACTAAAACTGAATGAGAGTGTACAATCTAAGCGGGAGCCTCTATATATAGGCTTTCCTAACTGAAAAAAACGGCTAGTAATATGGGCCTAACATGTGCCAAATAGAAGTTTCTTATCATAAACCAAAAATCAAGAGTTAGACAACTATTATTATTTCTGACTCGCACAGGACCTTGTTGCTGATGTGGAGGGCTCTGTGTGGGCTATTAGGGTCACCATTGGGCCTTGATAGCTTGGCCCATGTATGGTGATGACCTCCCTAGCATTAGTCAGGTTATTGCTCATTTAATCTGATCTCCACAAGTCTTGCAAGGTCAATTGACAGGCTATTGTTTCTAAACTGTGTTCAGTCTCTTCCGGTTCTTTTATGACCTGTTCTTGGCTTTCTTGATCATTGTCTTTTGTATGAGGTCTTTGTGCCTTTGTAAGCTTCGATGACATCCTTGTGTACAACAAGAATGAAGAAGATCATGCCCTACATTTACAAGAAGTGTTCCAAGTCCTTGCCAAGGAGAAATTGCATGGCAACCTGGAGAAGTGCCAGTTCTTTTCAACATTTGTGATTTTCCTTGGTTTTATCATTTAGGATCAAGGGATCAAAGTTTTTGAAAAGAAAGTCCAAGCCATTCGAGAGTGGCCACCACCTTCTAGCATCACGCAAGTACAGAGTTCTCATGGCCTAGCTTTTTTTTATTAACGCTTTGATCCTCATTTTAATGCCACCATGGCACCTTTGACGGAGATAACGAATCTAAAGAATTTCAATTGGAACGATAAAGCCCAAGCAGCCTTTGAGGAGAAAAAGCAGTGGCTCACAACCGCTCCCGTCTTTGCACTCCCTCACTTTGATGCCCCCTTACCTATTTTAGTGAGAAATTGGACGAGTTAAAGCGCAAATACTCGACATATGACAAGGAGTTCTACGCCTTGGTTCGATCTTTAGAACTTTGGCGATACTATCTCATATCTAAGGACTTTATTCTCCATTCCGATCATGAAGCCTTGAAGTATCTCCAAAGCCAACAGAAATTGAAATCCCAACACGCCAAGTGGGTTGAGTTCAAGCCTTCTATTTTAAAATCAAACACAAGTCCGACAAGTTGAATCGAGGAGCCGATGCCCTATCCCGAACGTACCTCATGATAAACTCTTTACAAACAAGCATCGTTGGTTTAGAGTTCATTATGGCATGCTACTTGCATGATGTCGATTTTGGAGAGCTATACCAAGCCTGCATGAAACGTCCTCAAGGTGAATACTTCATTCAAGAAGGCTACTTGTTCAAGGGCTTACAAGTTTGCATCCCCAAGCATAGTGTTCGCGAATTCCTCATGAAAGAAAACCATGAAGGAGGACTAGTTGGCCACTTTGGTACCGAAAAAACCCTTGCATTAATGAAGGAGCATTTCTTTTGGCCTCGATTAGCAAGGGATGTTGCTTTCCTTATCCAGATATGCTCCACTTGTCATCATGCCAAAGGACACAAACTTCCTCAAGGATTACTTATGTCGTTGCCGGTTCCACAAGCACCATGGGAGGATGTTAGCATAGATTTCATCTTAGGTTGCCTCGCACACACAAAAACAAGGACTCCCTTATGAATGTGGTTGATCGCTTTTCAAAGATGGCACAAATCATTCCTTACCATACTACAAATGATTCAATTCAGATTGCGGACTTATACTTCAAAGAGATGGTTCGTTTGCATGGAATTCCAAAAACGATGGTTAATGATCGTCATACTAAGTTTCTTGGCCACTTTTAACTAACATTATGGCGCAAGTTGGGCACAAGACTCAATTTCAGTAGCTCGAATCATCCTCAAATCGATGGTCACACGAAAGTTACTAACCGAACTTTGGGTACTTTATTGCTAGCCTTGATCACAAAGAGACCGACAAAATGGGAAGAGTTGTTGCCTCATGCCGAGTTCGCATACAATCGTATACCACAAAGACAACTCGTCTTAGTCCCTTTGCTATCGTCTATGGCTACAATTCTTTGACGCCAATTGACTTGGCACCGTTCACTTCTCAAACCAAGTTCAGTTACGAGGCAGTGGTGCGCGCACAACAGATAAATAAGCTGCATGATCAAGTACGGGACTGAATCAACAAGGTGAATGAAAAATCCAAGTGCCACGTGGACAAATGAAGAAAGAAGGTACAATTTGTAGTAGGGGATCTTGTTTGGGTTCATTTATGCAAGGAACGTTTTCTAAAAAAACGTTGGTCAAAACTTAGTCCAAGATTAGATGGTCCGTTCAAAATCTTTAAGAAAGTCAACGATAATGTCTACAAGATTAAATTACCAAGCGTGTAGGGAGTTTCCGCAACATTCAATGTCTCCGACCTAAGTCCCAACTTTGAAGATTCTCATGATCTTTCGAGATTAAGGACCAACTCTTTTCAAGAGGAGGAGAATTTTAGCAACACCACTATGCACGATATTCAAGATGAATGCAATATGTAAGATGAAGTCAAGAATGAAATCAGGAACGAAGAATGCAAGATGGTGAAGCAGGTCACGGAAATCAATAACATCAAGAATGGCGAGCAAGAAGCGCATCCTTACAAAGTACTTAGCTTAATTTTAAGTCCAAGTTAGTTAGTTATTGTTACATGTAATAAAGAAAAAAAATAGTTAATTATTCTTTCAGTTTTTAGGAGTTTAATTTTAGATTATATTAGGTGGTTATTACTCGGTTTTGAGTAGTTAAATTATGATATTTAATAGGAGTTAAGATTCGGTTTCTTAGTACACATTAAGGGGCGGAAGCTACTTACAAAATGAGCGGTTATTTGCTCTAAATAACCGACCACTCAAGGAGTAACTCACGCCACTCCAACGGGTTATTACAATCGGTTATGGAGACGGTTTCTCGAGTTAGTTTTCGTTTTGTTTCTTTTTAAATAGGTGAGATTATTATGTAATTTTCAGATTTGATGAATTAAGAAAAAACCCAAAGCATTTATGTTTCAAACTCTCGTTTTTTATGATACTTGGATTGGATTCATATTGCAAAATTTCGTCTTTGTGTGATTGGCGCACGCACCTTGGTTCTTAAGAGTGTCGATTCTTGGTACGTGATTCATAGTGAGTCTTGATTGAGCCATTGTAATTCTTTTAATTGATGTTTCGAAAATCTGAAGAAAACACAAAAAAATTCTGAAACCTTTTCCCTTGTTCATTTGACATCAGCATCATCTTCATCCCCACCATTGTTCTTCCATCGTGCTTTCTTTCGATTCTTGATTACAGATTGTAAGAACCCCTAAGGATTAGGCGATCCTAGAAAAAAATTGGTGTCAAAGTAAGATTTTCCTTGGATTCTTATTCCATTCGACAATCCCACAAATGGAGACACAACGAGAATCAATCTTCTTTACAAGGTGCATCGTCAAGAAGAAGATTTGTTCTTTGATCATCGATGCTGGGAATTGTACTAATTTGGCGTCTCAAACACTCGTGTCTAAATTGAACTTAGAAACTATACCTGATCCCCACCTATACAACATTCAATGGCAGAATCAAAACAACTAAATAAAGGTCACTCATCAAGCCTATGTTTGCTTTTCAATCGGTAACTCCTACGAAGAAGAACTTATGTGTGACGTTGTACCCATCGACGTATGTCGCATACTCCTAGGTTGACAATGGCTGTTTGATCGAAGGGTCATTCATGATGGATACCTAAACACCTATACTAAAAAAAACAACAAAAAAATAACCCTAATTCTTCTTAACGCAACCGAAACTTATGAGCTCGAACCCAACCCTAACATAAAACTAACCGTCACCCTTACCACCCTTCTCAAAGTTGAACACCATGAATTCAAAAACCCGAACACGGTAAAGACAACCTCTCCCACTCCTGCACATACTCAGCTACTATTTGATTGGCTTGAGTTAGATTATTCCATTGTAGATAAAGTTATTGCCTAAAGTTTATAGGGACATACTTCTTCCTTAGGTGTTTCTTCAACTTAACCCAAGGGCTAATCCTATACCTATCCTCTCTTCTCCTTTGTTTCTGCAAACCTTCTAACCATATGGATGTCATTCTAGTGAGTTTGATCTTAGTTAACTGATATTCTCTCAAGCGCTATCTCTTTGAACTCAAAATATCTATCCAAGCATGGCTCCTACTCAATATAAACCTCAGGATCATGTGTGAAACCATCAAATTCATCAATGTCAATTCCAATCACTAGTGGAAAAAAACGTATCTGCTGCTATTCATTTGTTGTAGTTTAACACATACGCAGCGTTTAATAGAAAAAATAATTTGGCAAAATAAAAAAACTCATCAAAGGCTGGATTTGTAGCCTTGACCGCAGCAAATATCTTATTCAAAATCAGCAAAATAAAAAAAACTCATCAAAGGCTGCAGTTTTATTGTTGACCGCAGCCAATGGCCCATTTTAAAACGCGCCTTTTAACGTCTATTTCATTAACCCTACTGTTTCATAACACAAAACAGCAGCAACACGAATTCTTCTTCTTCCTTAATCTTTGAAATATCTTCAAAATTCTATTGTTAACCCACCAATTCTTCAAAACTCCATTGTTGTTCTTTTTCTCTCGTAAACCCACGAATTGCTCTCATAAACCCACGAATCTTCTACTGTTTATCCGTTGTTGTTCTTTTTTCTCTCATAAACCCACGAATTGCTCTCATAAACCCACGAATCTTCTACTGTTCATCATCTTCCTCCCACGTCTCTACGGTGCTGCATCTTCCTCCTATGAACTAGTACTCGACTGTTCATCTTCAAGGCACGACATTGTTATTCTTTCTCTCATAAACCCACGAATTTCTAGTTCTTCTTTAAAACTCACAAATTAAGGTATTTTTTCTCTTTTTAATTTCTCAAACCTTTTAGTTTTTTATACTAATTTCTCAAACTCACGAAAATTAGGGCTTATTTTTTTTATACTAATATTTTGTTCTTTGTAGATAATTACATAACCCACAAAATCAAGGTAATTTCTATTTGTTTTCTAAATTTGCAAGTTTATATTTGTATTGTTTTACTTGTAATTTTGTAACTTAGTTTAAAATGTGGTTTGTTAATTATTTGCATATTCAGTAATTCATTGTGATTGTGGTTTGTGTGGTTTGTTAATTATTTGCCTATTCTGTTAAAAATGTGGTTTGTATACTTGTCTTTAATTATTAGAACTAGAATACTTATATTTCTAAGGTTATGATTTAATTTAATATTTATATTTTGAATATGATTATATTTACAATGTAGTGCTTAATATTGAAGTATGAAGTATATAATTAGAATATGTTTGGTTATATAGAATTAGAATATGTTTGGTTATATAGAATTTGAATATGAAGTATACAATGTTAATTATTCTAAGTATATATTTTTAGGGTTAAATATGTTTGGTATAAATAAGTATATATATAAGTTAAAAAGTTGTTATTAATTTTGTTTTGAATTAAATAATCACACTTAAGATGACAAAAGATCGTTCTTGGATGTATGGAAGCATTGAATCGTCACAATTTATTGATGGCGTATTAGAATATTGTTGTGTTGTGGTTGAACGTCAAGTTAGAACAGGGAGAGTTGGTTTTTATTGCCCATGTGTTAATTGTGGCAATGTATCAAAGGTAGATAGTGTTTCTATCCTTAGGGAGCACATACTTTGACGTGGGTTTAGGCCTCATTATCATGTTTGGGTTTGGCATGATGAGAAGGGAGTTTACAAGGAAAAAGTGTTGTTGATGATGTCAATAATGTGACTGACGTCAAAGAGGATGTACTAGATCGTGTGGGTGGGTATGACTTGGATGAAGAGAATGTCGATCAGGATGTGGATCGTGTTGATGAGATGATGGAGGGATATATGCTTTGCCTCCTTGGTTATGTATGAAGCGTAAGTACATTATGCTTTCGCTTCTTATCTCGGATCCGAAGCAACCTTGCAATGACATAGATGTATATCTTGCACCTCTCGTTGAGGATTTGAGAAAGATGTGGCATGAAGGAGATTCCGTGTTTGATACATATGCTAATGAGGAGTTCACCTTGTGTGCAATGCTTTTATGCAATATTAATGATTTTTCGGCTTATGGAAACTTATCAGGGTAAAAGAACAAAGGGAAGAAAGCGTGCCCAATATGTATCGATGACATGGAATCTACGTGGATTCCTAAGTGCAAACATGTACTCATGCACCGTCGAAAGTTCCTCCCACGAGATCACCATTACTGTAAGTAGAAGAAGATGTCCAATAGGGAGGTTGAACACAGTGTAGCTCGTCGACCGTTGACCGGTTATGAGGTTTACGAACAGGTTAAGGGGGTTGAGACTGTAATTGGTAAACAGGGCAAATGCAAAGCGGTGAAGACCGATTGTGGAAAAAAGAATCAATCTTTTGGAAGCTTCCATATTCGAGAGATCTGCAAGTTAGGCATTGTCTTGACGTCATGCATATAGAGAAAAATGTATGCGATTCCATACTCGGGACTCTAATGAATGTTCTGGGTAAGACAAAGGATGTTAAGGCCGTGCGAGATTACTTTGAATGCATGGGTATTCATCCAGAATTGTGGGCACAGGTTAAGGTGAGTGAGAAAAAAGATAGAGTTGATGAAGTTAGTGGCAGTAGCAAGGAAAGGCGGTAAGAAGAAGATTAGTAATGAAAACGTTTATTTACCTCCACCTTGCTACACATTGTCCAAAGCAGAGAAACGGGCATTTTATGAGTCTTTGTATGGCATTAAAGTTTCGTCTGGGTACTCATCCAACATGAAGAGATTCGTGACCTTAAATGGTGAGTTGAAGTTGGGAAGCATGAAATCTCACGATTGCATGAAACTTAGTTTGTTATGCACGAAACTTTGCACAGAACACTATTTGGTATATATAATTGTGTTGAACTGGGTAGAATCAAAAATAATTATCGTATGCTTGAAATTACGTGTTAAGTTGAGATTTTAACAGTTCTGAAGCGTTTTTGTCACTTTTACGCGTAAAATAGCTTAAACTTGGTTTCTTATGCACGAAACTTGCCACACAACACTATTTGGTATATAATATTGTGTCTAAGTGGTTTGAATTGAAAATAATTGTCAAATATTTAAATTGCGTGTTAAGCTGCGTTTTTAAGTGTTTTAAAGCGTTTTTGTAACTTTCGGGGCGTAAAATAGCTTAAACTTGGTTTGTTATGCACGAAACTTGGCACACAACACTATTTGGTATATATTATGGTGTTGAAGTGGTTAGAATTGAGAATAATTGTCATATGCTTGAAATTACGTGTTAAGTTGCGATTTTAACGGTTTTGAAGCATTTTTGTCACTTTCACGCGTAAAATAGCTTAAACTTTGTTTTTATGCACGAAGCTTGGCACACAACACTATTTGGTGTATATTAATGTGTTAAAGTGGTTAGAACCGAAAATGATTGTCAAATGCTTGAAATTACGTGTTAAGTTGCATTTTTAAGTGTTTTGAAGCGTTTTTGTCACTTTCGCGCGTAAAGTACCTTAAACTTGGTTTCTTATGCACGAAACTTGGCACACAACACTATTTGGTATATATTTTGTGTTGAAGTGTTTAGAATCGAAAATAGTTGTCAAATGCTTGAAATTACGTGTTATGTTGTGTTTTTAAGTGTTTTGAAGTGTTTATGTCACTTTCGCGCGTAAAATAGCTTAAACTTGGATGGTCATGCACGAAACTTGGCACACAACACTACTTGGTATATAATATTGTGTTGAAATGGTTAGAATCAAAAGTAATTGTCATATGCTTGAAATTACGTGTTAGGTTGCGATTTTAACAGTTTTGAAGCATTTTTAGCACTTTCACGCGTAAAATAGCTTAAACTTGGTTTGTTATACACGCAACTTGGCACACAGCACTATTTGCTATATGTTATTGTGTTGAAGTGGTTAGAATCGAAAATAATTGTCAAATGCTTGAAATTACATGTTAAGTTGCGTTTTAAAAGTGTTTCGAAGCGTTTTTGTAACTTTTGCGTGTAAAATAGCTTAAAATTAGTTTGTTATGCACTAAAATTGGCACACAACATTATTTGGTATACGTTATTGTGTTGAAGTTGTTAGAATCAAAAATATTTGTCAAATGCTTGAAATAACGTGTGAAGTTGCGTTTTTAAGTGTTTTGAAGCGTTTATGTCACTTTCGCGCGTAAAATAGCTTAAACTTGGTTTCTTATTCATGAAACTTGGCATACAACACTATTTGGTATATATTATTGTGTGGAAGTGGTTAAAATTGAGAATATTTGTCATATGCTTGAAGTTATGTGTTCAATTGCGATTTTAACGGTTTTGAAGCATTTTTGTCAGTTTCGCGTGTAAAATAGCTTATGCTTGGTTTGTTATGCACGAAACATGGCACACGACACTATTTGGTAAATATTATTGTGTTTCAGTGGTTAGAATCTAAAATAAGTGTCAAATGCCTGAAATTACGTGTTAAGTTGCGTTTTTAAGTGTTTAAAGCATTTTTGTCACTTACGCGCGTAATATAGCTTAAACTTAGATTGTTATGCACGAAACTTGGCACAAAACACTACTTGGTATATAATATTGTGTTGAAATGGTTAGAATCGAAAGTAATTATCAGATGCTTAAAATTACGTGTTACGTTGCGATTTGAACAGTTTTGAAGTATTTTTAGGACTTTCACGCGTAAAGTAGCTTAAACTTTGTTTGTTATGCACGAAACTTGGCACACTGCACTATTCGCTATATATTATTGTGTTGAAGTGGTTAGAATCGAAAATAATTGTCAAATGCTTGAAATTTCGTGTTAAGTTGCGTTTTTTAAGTGTTTTAAAGCGTTTTTTTCACTTTCGCACGTAAAATAGCTTAAATTTGTTTGTTATGCACAAAACTTGGCAATCAACACTATTTGATATATATTATTGTGTTGAAGTGGTTAGAATCAAAAATAATTATCAAATGCTTAAAATTACGTCTTAAGTTGCGCTTTTTAAGTGTTTTGAAGCGTTTTTGTCACTTTCGCGCGTAAAATAGCTTAAAATTTTTTGTTATGCACGAAACTTGGCACACAACACTATTTTGTATATATTATTGTGTTGAAGTGATTAGAATCGAAAATAATTGTCTAATGCTTGAAATTACGTCTTAAGTTGCGTTTTTTAATTGTTTTGAAGCGTTTATGTCACTTTCGTGCGTAAAATAGCTTAAACTTTGTTTATTATGCATGAAACTTGGCACACAACACTATTTGGTATATATTATTGTGTTTAAGTGGTTAGAATCTATAATAATTGTCAAATGCCTGAAATTACGTGTTAAGTTGCGTTTTTAAGTGTTTTAAAGCGTTTTTGACACTTACGCGCGTAAAAAAGCTTAGACTTGGTTTGTTATGCAAAAAACTTGGCACAAAACACTATTTTGTATATATTATTGTGTTGAAGTGGTTAGAATCAAAAATAATTGTCAAATGCTTGAAATTACGTGTTAAGTTGCGTTTTTAAGTGTTCTGAAGCATTTATGTCACTTCCGCGCGTAAAATAGCTTAATCTTGGTTTCTTATGCACGAAACGTTGCACACAATATTATTTGGTATATATTATTGTGTTGAAGTGGTTAGAATCGAAAGTAATTGTCATATGGTTGAAATTGCGTGTTACGTTGCGATTTAAACGGTTTTGAAGCGTTTTTGTCACTTTCACGCGTAATGTACCTTACACTTGGTTTGTTATGCACGAAACTTGGCACATAACACTATTTCGTATATATTATTGTGTGGAAATTTTTAGAATCAGAAATAAATGTCAAATGCTTGAAATTACGTGTTAAGTTGCATTTTTAAGTGTTTTAAAGCGTTTTTGTCACTTTCGCGCGTAAAATAGCTTAAACTTGGTTTATTATGCACATAACTTTTCACACAACACAATTTAGTATATTATATTGTGTTGAAGTGGTTAAAATCAAGAATAATTGTCATATGCTTGAAATTACGTGTTAAGTTGCGATTTAAACGGTTTTGAAGCATTTTTGTCACTTTCGCGCGTAAAATATCTTATACTTAGTTGTTATGCACGAAACATGGCACACAACACTATTTGGTATATATTATTGTGTTTAAGTGGTTAGAATTGAAAATAATTTTCAAATGCTTGAAATTACGTGTTAAGTTGTGTTTTTAAGTGTTTTGAAGCGTTTTTGTCACTTTCGCGCGTGAAATACCTTAAACTTGGTTTGTTATGCGCAAAACTTGGCACACAACACTATTTTGTATATATTATTTGGCTGAAGTGGTTAGAATCAAAAATAATTGTCAAATGCTTGAAATTACGTGTTAAATTGCGTTTTTAAGTTCCTGCGTAAAATTGCTTAAACTTGGTTTCTTATGCACGAAACTTGGCAGACAACATTATCTGGTATATATTATTGTGTTGAAGTGGTTAGAATAGAAAGTAATTGTCATATGCTTGAAATTCCATGTTACGTTGCGATTTTAACGCTTTTGAACCATTTTTTTCACTTTCACGCGTAAAATAGCTTAAACTTGGTTTGTTATGCACGAAACTTGGCACATAACACTATTTCGTTTACATTATTGTGTTGAAGTGGTTAGAAACAAAAATAATTGTCAAATGCTTGAAATTACGTGTTAAGTTGCATTTTTAAATGTTATGAAGCGTTTTTATCAGTTTCGCGCATAAATTAGTTTAAACTTGGTTGTTATGCATGAAACTTGGCACACAATACTATTTGGTATATATTGTTATGTTGAAGTGGTTAAAATCGAGAATAATTGTCATATGCTTGAAATTACTTGTTCAGTTGTGATTTTAATGGTTTTGAAGCATTTTTGTCACTTTCGCGCGTAATATTGCTTATACTTGGTTTGTTATGCACGAAACATGGCACACAACACTATTTGGTATAGATCATTGTGTTTAAAAGGTTAGAATCTAAAATAATTATCAAATGCTTTAAATTACGTGTTAAGTTGTGTTTTTAAGTGTTTTGAAGTGTTTTTGTTACTTTCGACGAAAAATAGCTTAAACTCGGTTTGTTATGCACAAAACTTGGCACACAACACTATTTTGTATATATTATTGTGCAGAAGTGGTTAGAATCAAAAATAATTGTCAAATGCTTGAAATTACGTGTTAAGTTGCGATTTTAACGGTTTTGAAGCATTTTTGTCACTTTTGCGCGTAAAATAGCTTATACTTGGTTTGTTATGCATGAAACATGGCACACAACACTAATTGGTATATATTATTTTGTTTAAGTGGTTAGAATCGAAAATAATTTTTAAATGCTTGAAATTACTTGTTAAGTTGCATTTTTATGTGTTTTGAAGCGTTTTTGTCACTTTCGCGCGTAAAATAGCTTAAACTTGGTTTGTTAGGCACAAAACTTGGCAAAAATCACTATTTTGTATATATTATTGTATTGAAGTGGTTAGAATCAAAAATAATTGTCAAATGCTTGAAATAACGTGTTAAGTTGCATTTTTAAGGCTTTTGAAGCGTTTACGTCACTTTCGGGCGTAGAATAGCTTAAAATTGGTTTCTTTTGCACGAAACTTGGCACACAACATGATTTGGTATATATTATTTTGTTGAAGTTGTTAGAATCGAACGTAATTGTCATATGCTTGAAATTACGTGTTACATTGCAATTTTAACGGTTTTGAAGCATTTTTGTCACTTTCACGCGTAAAATAGCTTAAACTTGGTTTGTTATGCACAAAACTTGGCACATAACACTATTTGGTATATATTATTGTGTTGAAGTGGTTAGAATCAAAAATAATTGTCAAATGCTTGAAATTACGTGTTAAGTTGCATTTTTAAGTGTTTTGAAGCGTTTTTGTCACTTTCGCGCGTAAAATAGCTTAAACTTGGTTTGTTATGCACGAAACTTTTCACACAATACTATTTGGTATATAACTTGTGTTGAAGTGGTTAGAATCAAGAATAATTGTCATATGCTTGAAATTACGTGTTAAGTTGCGATTTTAACGGTTTTAAAGCTTTTTTGTCATAATTGGTGCCCCAAGCACCTTTATGAGGTTAATGACTGAGGTATTAAGGCCATTCTTAGGGGAATTCATAGTTGTATACTTGGATGATTTCTTGATTTACAGTGGAATCTTAGAGTTGCATACACAATACTTAAGGAATCTATTTGAGGTATTGAGAAAACAGAAACTCTATGGGAACTTAGATAAGTGTGCTTTCTTGATGGCAGAGGTGAGCTTCTTAGAATTCATCGTAGGCATGGTTATCAAAATCGCGATCTGGATCGTAGGATCGTACGATCCTACGACCCAGATCGGTGCTAGCGATTAGAATCGTGCATAGGATCGGAATCAATCAGGATCGTGCATAGGATCGTGTAGAATCGTGGGCAGGATCGTTAGTAGAATCAATCAAAACTACAAATTAGAAATTTTTTTCTAGTATCTTTATTCTTTTTCGCTTACGATGGTTTATTATTATATTCTTGTGTGTATGTGCTCTAAAATATAATATGTGTAGTGTATATCTTATATATATATTGTCATTTTATTAAGCATAGAGAAAAAAACGGTATTAAAAAAGTCGGAAAATGTGCTCAAAATAATCTCAACTATCACCCGTTGGCCAAAAATAATCCCAACTATCAATTACTTTTTAATAATCCCAACTATTCTCATAATTTGTTGAAAACGTACCCACCCCCGTTTTATCGACTGGAACATATAACGTTTTCACTTTTTTTCATTTTTTTTACCTAACTGTTCAAAATTAACCATTCCCCTTCATCTACTAATCAAAAAAGAAAGAAAAAAGTGGAATAGTTATCTGTTGCAGCCGGTTAAAAGGGATATGGGTGTGTTTTCAACAAATTATGAGAATAGTTGGGATTATTAAAAAATAAATGATAGTTGGGATTATTTTTGGCCAACGGGTGATAGTTGAGATTATTTTGAGCAAATTTTCATATGTATGTATTTTAAAATTAAAGAAAAATCTTAAGAAAATGTATGGGTTTTATGAAAATTAAGGCTAAATAATAAACATAGACAAAATATAATTTTATAATTCTGCAAATTTGTAGGATCGTCCGATCCTACGATCCAAGCCTACGATCTGATCCCTCAAGTTGATTTCGATCCTACGTAGAACCCCGATCCTGACAACCTTGATCATAGGCAAGGAAGGAATTAGGGCAGACCCAACCAAGGTTGAGGCCATTAAGTCCTGGCCTACACCTACTAGCATCACCCAAGTAACATCATTTCCTGGTCTTGCTTCGATCTACAAAAGGTTTATTAGAAACTTTAGCACATTGATGGCACCCTTAGCTGAGTGTACCAAGAAAGGAAGTTTTTAGTGGACAAAAGAAGCACAGTAAGCATTTGAGCAGGTGAAACAAAAGATCAGTCAAGCATTTGAGGTCGAGCGTGATGCAAGTGGGAAAGGGATATGGGTTGTGCTGATTCAGAAGGGTAAGCCAGTAGCTTATTTCAATGAGAAATTAAGTGGAGGTAGACTGAACTATTCTACATATGTTAAAGATTTTTATGGCATAGTAAGGGCTTTAGGCAACTGGGCACACTATCTCAAAGTGCAACCCTTTATCCTACATTTTGACAATGAATCCTTTAGGCACATAAATGGCGAGAGCAAGCTGAACAATAGGCATGCCAATTGGGTATAATTCTTTTAATCTTTCACATTTCCATCAAGGTACAAGGCTGGCAAAGCCAATGTAATAGTTGATGCTCTCAGTAGAAGACCTCACATTATATCCAGAGCTGGGACCCCTTGTTAAGGGGTGTAAGACACATCCTAGAGGAGAGTTTCACATGCAGGAGGGTTTCTTGTTCAAGGGGAACAGGCTATGCATACCTAAGTCCCCATTGAGGTTTGTTTTGATTTAAGAAATGTATGAAGGAGCCTTGGGAGGTCATTTTGGGATACAAAAGACCTTGGACATCTTAGCACAACAATATTTCTGGCCAAAGAATCTTGGCACTGTAGGCAAGTATATTCTGAGTTGTGATGTGTGTCATAGAGCCAAGTTGACCTTTCACAAAGGGGAGTATAGGCCACTCCTTGTGGCAGAAAGACCATGGGATCATGTTAGCATGGATTTCATTGTTGCCCTACCTAAAACACAAAGGGGGAGAGATGCTATTATGGTAGTTGTGGATAGGTTCTCAACAATGGCACACTTCCTACCTTGTCACAAAACAGATTATGCCAAACACATTTCTCAATTATACTTAACTGAGGTTGTAAGGTTACATGGCATACCTAGATCCATAGTCTCTGATAGGGATAGTAAATTTTTGAGTTTGTTTTGGAGCACTTTGTGGAATCTATTAGGAACAAAACTCATGTTCAGCACTGCATACCACCCTCAAACAGATGGGCAATCTAAAGTCACCAAGAAGACATGAGGAGCCATCTTAAGAACTCTAGTCAAGAAAAACACTAGGGATTGGGACTTGCACCTCACCCATGCAGAGTTTGCATATAATAGGAGCCTTAATATAGCAACAAAGTGTTCTCCTTTTGAATGTGTGATTGGTGTGAACCTTTACTACCTTTATCCTTAATTGATCTTCCAAAATAGGTAAAAACTCACCCCTAATGCTAAGCAACAGGTAGAGGCTCTTCTGAAGATCCACAAGCAATTTCAGGAGAATATCATCAAGGCTAACATCAAATACAAGGCAAGGGCTGATAAACGAAGAACAAACAAGAGGAGCCTGCAGATTGGAGATCTAGTGTGGGTGCACCTAAGGAAAGATAGGTTTCCAGATCACAGGAAGAACAAACTCATGCCAAAGGTTATTGGTCCTTCCAAGATCATTGGCGAAAAGGGAAGCAATGCTTTTAGAGTTGACATGCCTGCAGAGTATGGAGATAGAACCACCTTCAATATTGGTGACCTAGCACCGTATCGTGACCCATAAGAATTGAGGTCAATTCTTTTTGAAGGAGGAATTGAACCATGTTCAAGACCCTCAAAGAATCATCACAAAGCACATCAAAGTAATGAAGCATTTAGTCCAAGCAACTTAAGCATTGATCACAAAGTTAATGCTCATGATCAAGTCAATGATCCTGCCTACAACTTTGACACTCATGTTCAGAACTCAAAGGTATTGTGTGAGCCAAGGCTTTTACATAGTCAAGAAGGTGAGCCCAAGGCAGAGTCTCACAAGGGACAGTCAGATCAAGACTCGAGAGACTCAGGACAAGGCCCTCACGCCCATCTACAACACAAGCCTGTACATGAAAACCAGCCCAGATCATCTAACTCTAAAAGGGCTAGGCAACCAACCACATAAGGAGGATCAGGCTGAGACTGAGACCATAGAGGTAGGTTTAGAGGACTCCATGATCCATGGCCCGTTCACTGCCCAAACCCTCATCATGGGCAAAGAACAGATGCCACTAATCAGCACCCAAGGCAGTGTCAATACTTAGATTGTATTAATAATCAGTTTGTAATATTAGGGGGTGGTTTGCATTTAGACTTCATATTATAAGTTTCACGCCTATTTTTAAATAAGGCTTGAAAGGCACGTGCATGTTTAGCTTTTAGGCCTATTTAAAGGCTTAGACTCATTGTATCATTCATTCAAGTTTTCTGAAAAAACTGGCCAAGGTCAAAATAATCAAGATTGCATCAACTTGGCTTGAAGAGCGGCAAAAACAAAGTTTAGGGGAAGGAAAACCAAAGATAGACATTTGGGAAAAAATGAAAAAACATTTGAGAAGGAAGTATGTACCCCCTACTTACAAACAGTAGTCATATGTGCAACTGAGTACCTTAATACAGGGAACAAGGAATGTGCAAGAGTACATCCAAGAATGTGAGAGACTAACTGTTCTATGTGATGTGAATGAAGCAGAAGAGATGAGATTATGTAATTTCATAGCTGGGCTGAGGGAGGAAATAAGGAGGAAACTGATTTTCACACTTAATCTAACCATACACTCAGCAGGCAACGTAGCTATTGAGGTACAAAAAGAATGCCAACAAGAAGAAAGTTAACTCTAACACTACCTACCCTAGGACTACTAGAATCTATACCCCTAAGCCTATTAGTAACCCAACTGCACCAAGGAAAGATACCTCTAACACTACTTAGAGGGATAGTAGCCTAAAGTAAGGTACACCCCAAAAAAAAACCCAAAGACATAGTATGTTTTAAGTGTAAGGGGGAGAAGTCACTATAAGATAGAGTGCCCTAATGCTAGAGCCTTCACCATGAGGGAATGGGAAGAAAACAAACAGGACACTAGGCCTAAAGTGATTCGAGTTTCCAAGAATGAGAGGGAGCAAGTATGGCCAAATACTACTCAAAATGACCCTGATGGCATCTATGCAGTAGGAGATGGTGGGACCCTACAACAGTATAAGAGGGAAAATAGTGAGCCAGAGGAAGAACACATAGAATAGTTGCTACCTAAACATGAGCACTATAGCTTCATTTTTAGGAGGAGTTTCCACACTACCCTTAGAGTTAAAAAATCAGACAAATGGAAAATATCTTCCAGACCAAATGCAAAATGCAAGGGAGGTTGTGTGATCTGATTATTGATGGAGGAAGTGAGTCAAAGTGTGTTAGTCAAAGCCTAGTAACACAACTAAACCTTAAGACAAGACCTCACCCCCATCCCTACAAAATGAAATGCCTAGATAGCAACACAAGTGGGACAGTAAGCAAGCAATGCTTAGTCAGTCTGACCCTAGGAACCTATATTAATGAAGTACTATGTGATGTGCTGGAAATGGATGCTTTCCATTTGTTGTTAGGTAGGCCATGGCAATATGATAGGAGAACAATATATAATGGTTATACCGACACATACAATTTGAGACACCTGAGGGTAAGAAGAAAGAGTTAATACATTTACCACCTCATAAGGCCATACCTCTTAAGGAAACTATGCAGCCAGTGCATTTGATGACTAGAAAAGAGTGTATTAGAGAGCTAAAGGAAGCAGGGAAAGTATATGTGTTATTCAATCCCTTTGAAACTAAGGAGCTGTAGAGGCAAGTAGAAGAGCTAATGCAAAGAGGCTATGTGAGAGAGAGCTTATGTCCCCTGTGATGTGCCCACATTATTGGTACCACAAAAGGATGGCACATGGAGGATGTGCATAGATAGTAAAAGTGTAAACAACATCACTATTAAGTATAGATTCCCTATACCTAGGATATATGACTTATTAGATAAGTTGGCTGGCTCACAATGGTTTAGTAAGGTGGATTTAAGGAGTAGATACCATCACATCGGATGAAGGAGGGGGATGAATGGAAAACAGCATTCAAGACAAAGTACGGGCTTTATGAATGACTTGTGATGCACTTTGGCTTGACAAGAGCTCCTAGCACCTTCATGAGGCTCATGAATAAAGTCTTCAGACCATTTCCAGGCAAGTTCATAGTAGTTTACCTTAATGATATCCTAATATACAACAGAGAGTTGACAGAACATCTAGACCACCTAAGACAGTTCTTTGAAGTGTTGAGGAAACAGAAACTGTATAGGAAGTTGGGAAAGTGTAGCTTCCTTCTACCTGAGGTGAGTTTTTTACGCTACATTATACGTAAAGAAGGAGTGAAAGTGGACCCCAACAAGATAAAGGCCATTCCGAACTAGCCTACACCAATCACCCTAACATAAGTGAGATCCTTTCATACTCTTGCATCATTTTATTGGAGATTTGTGATAAAATTCAGCTCTATCATGGCACATATCACTAAATGCACCAAAAAAGGGAATTTGAATGGACATCAGCTGCACAACAGGCATTTTGAGACCATTAAGGACATTATGTGCAAAGCCCCTATTCTTAAGTTACCTGACTTTCACTAAGCCCTTTGAAGTAGAGTGTAATGCTTGTGGGACTGGGATTGGAGCACTCCTAGTGCAAGAAGGTAGAGCAATAGCCTTTTTTAGAGATAAACTTAATAAGAGTAGGCTTAACTACTCCACATATGATAAGGAATTCTATGCTATCATTAGAGCCCTTTTTGCTATACACAGACCATGAATCACTAAAACATATCAATAGTCAACACAAGTTGAGTGGGATACTTGCAAGATGGGTAGAAGTTATGCAAACTTTTTATTTTTCAGCTAAGTACAAAACAGGTAAGACTAATGTGATAGCCGATGCTCTTAGTAGGAAATATAACTTGCTAAGTGTGGTGAATGGTAAGATCTTTGGGTTTGGAATGATGAAAGATCAATATCAGCACTATTCTGACTTTGTAAAACTATATCAATCCTGCCAATCTAACCCTCAAGGATTATTTAGTGTGCAACAAGGATTGATATTTAGAGCGAACAAGCTATACATACCTAAGCTACCTCTAAGAACTTTATTAGTAAAGGAGGTGCATGAGGGTAGTCTAGCAGGCCATTTTGGAATACAAAAGACTCTTGATATGCTAGCCCAACATTTTTATTGGCCTAGAATGACACTAGGTAATCATATTTTGAAGTGTGAAACATGCCTCAAAGCTAAGGTGACCTTTCATAAGGGAGAATACCTACCCCTACTAGTAGCTCAAAAGCCTGCACCAAAGTGGTGCACAGAACAAAGCAAAATTGTATTTTTCAAAGGTTGTTAGATAACATGGGATACCTAAGGTTATAGTATCAGAGAGGGATAGTAAGTTTTTGAGTCATTTTTGGAAAACTTTGTGGAAATTACTTGGCACATAACTGTTGTTTAGTAGTGCTTATCATCCACACATAGATTGCAAAATAAAGGTGACAAATAGGACCCTAGGCACCCTCCTAAGAACATTAGTAAGCAAGAATATTAGAGAATAGGACTTAAAATTGTGTCATGCTTAGTTTGCTTACAATAGAAGTTGTAGTCATGCTACCAAATCACTCACCATTTGAATGTGTTTATGGATCTGATCCCTTACTACCATTATCACTAATTGACTTGCCTTGTGACAAACAGAAAACAAGGAGAAGTAGGGGACATGGTGCAAGAGATGGAAGCACTACACAAAAAAATCCATGATAACATTGAAGAAGCTAACAGGAAATACAAACAAAAGGTGGACAAGTATATTAGGCATAAAGAAACCATCAATGAAGGAGATCTGGTCTAGATTCATGTGAGGAAGGAAAGGTTTCCACAACTCAGGAAGAATAAACTCATGCCAAGAGCCCAAGGACCATTTCCAGTACTTCAAAGGATTGGAAGTAATGCCTATAAGATACAACTTTCTGAAGAATACAACATCTCCTCTACTTTCAACATAGGTGATCTCACCTTGTATGAACCTGTTTAAGAATTAAGGACAATTCTCCCCCAAGAGGGAGGAGTTGAAACAAATGTTTCAAGAGACAAAGCCAATGCAAACCATGAATAAGAACAAATAGTGCATCCAACTTAACACCTGCACCAAATGCTCATGAAATACAAGAGTCAACACTTGATGACTTCCAAGAGTGGAGAAAAAACTCAAGAACACATTTGGGGCAGAAAGAAGCCAAGCTAGCATCAAAACAACACACCAAGAGCCGAAACAGTCAAATAGACAGCAAATCCAAGGATACAAGACAATTTGTTGACCACCCAAGACCTTGAGGCACACCTTGAGAATAGAACTGGGTGAACTGGACCTTGAGAAGGGAAAAATTGTCATCTACATACATTGACCTAGGTGTCAGGGCCCTAGGACCATGCTGCAAGTCCACCAGGAACCCTAGAAGTCATGTGGAAACAAGGCTGATCAACAGCTATTTAGAATTAGTCCTTGTTTAACTTTTAGTCCTGTTCTATTTGTTTTTTTAAGAAGCACATGTAAGTCACGTGGGTTTAGACATATCATTATTAGTCCCCCCTTTGTGACTGTTATGTTAGTCAAGAGGCCTATATATAGGAAGCCTTTCTTTTGTAAAAGACATATTTGATCATTAATTCAACCAAGAGGTATTCTCAGAAAATATTTTCTGTTTTGTGAAGTTTGTGTGTGCAATACTTCACCAAGGGTGTGGAGAACTCTTGATTTGGAGTTTAAGGGTTGTGGAGTAGCCGTGAACCTTCAAAGAACCGTACAAGCAAGGGAGAGAAACCTTGTCTTGTGTGTAAAGGGCTGAAGGGATTGGGAGAAGGAACTAAGATCATTAGTCCAAGGCATAATTTGTCTAAGAAGCATTTTCTTGAACTGGTTGTGTTCATTGTGTGACTATTTGAGCCTCACCAAGAGTTTTTGTGAGGATTACAAGGCATATCAAAGGGACCATAATTATTTTTGTATTAGAAAGGTTCTTAATTAGCCTTACGTTTGCATCACCTTCCCAGTAACACATGGCATGTATTCATATCCAAATATCACACAAAATCTGATCCTCATAGGTGCCTATGCTAATACTTATGAAATTCTGCTTAGTCCCAAAGCCACTAGTTTTATGGTCTAACCACTTTAGTTTATAAGGAACAGGCTGAGTAGTATTGTTTTTTGTGTGTTTGGTGTTACTCTATTATAGCTAGTGCGGGTGTTGTAACTCCCTTTCTTCTTTGAATATTTTTCAAAAGTCAAAGAATGATTGCAAGCTAGGGTGACAACAGTCAGGTTGGGTATAAGCTCTATCTTTTCCCTTAAGTCTTCCCTAAGACCTGCTAAGAACTTCCCTTAAGTCAGGTTGGGTATAAGCTCTATCTCTTTAGACTCCTACACACCACATTGCATAAACAACCTTTCCCAATCATGTATATAACTAGATACAGACCTATTGCCTTAAGTTAAGGAATTCCATTGCACAAACTAGATACGGACCTTTAATTTGTCCCAAGTATTAATCCTACTCCTTTCCTCTTTTCTCCTCTAATTCTGTAACCTTTCTAACTATGTGGCTGCTAACTTAGTAAGTTTAATCTTGCCAATTTATATTGCTTGTCAACTGGTGTCTCTCTAAACTCAAAGTACCTGTCCCTACTTGACTCCTAATCTAGACAGTCCTTTGGGTTAGTAGAATGTCCATCAAAATCAGGTAAATCAATCCTAAGATTCCTATCCTCGTGATTTCTAAGTGTGGATATATGAGTGGGGGGGTCAGTTAGTCAGTATCTTCCCTATCATTCTGCAGAGTAGTCAATTAGCAAACTCTTGGGTCAGTTGTTGCATCAAAAGTGGTTATCTGGGCCATTCTCTCTTCCATATCCATATGATAACACCAAAAGTCTATGGGAATGCACAACACAATAGAATGAATCAAAATAACTGAAAATTCACAAACCAAAACATAGAA